>VXBX01009096.1:107478-125344 GCA_013400415.1 Scytalopus superciliaris
TAATTTTTTTTTTTGCCCCATTTTCCTTTTTTCCCCTGTTCTGTAAATGTCATGCTCTGGTTTATTGCTACAGCAACTTACAACAAATACACAGTGAGATAAATGTAGGTAAAAGTAATTACACACAAGTGGTTGAGGCTTCTAAAACCCCCCTTTGCTTTGGCTTTTTAAACTCAATTGTCACTTGGCTCACGTCTTGCTTATTGTGCTTTGTTTGAAATGAAATCCTTCAGGTTCCTGTGAGATTTTCGATGAAGCCCATGCTTTTTTGCCTGGGTTTCATTGCCAGGTGCCTGCAGAGAGCAGGACTGTTCCCTCCGTGGCTGGTGAGCTCGGCTGGAGCCAGAGGGGCTGTGCAGCACTGAGGGAAATGTGTCGAAACGCGTTTCCTTGATGAAAAGAAGTTTTGTGTTCTTGGTGAAAGGACAGAAAGCATTATGGCATTGAGAGGAATCATTCCCCCATTCTCCTCTTCAGACAGAAGCTTTCTGTGCATCCTCTGTCTTTAGGGAGTATTCAATTGTTCCAAAAGCCAGTTTGGAATGGTTTGCTCTGAGGGAAGAATTTGATTTTGGGGTTACTGTGTTTAGTGTGTGACACAACCAGTGATTTCTGCTGACGTGGGCACAGAGCAGCAGGTTTGCTCTCACTGGGCCTTTCACTTTATCAAGGGTCTCCTTCAGGCTTTGGGACCTTTGTTGGGGCAAAATAAGGTGAGAAGAACATAAAATAACAAATGCTCTTGCTGGATATGTCTCATGGGAAATTGGTGATGCCCTGGGTAGGTGTGGGTGCTGCTGTGTTGGGGGTGATCCTGAGTGGGTGGGAGGGGGGTGGTGTTGAGGTGGGATTGGGATCAGTCAGTGCCTGGGCTGGGGAGCAGCTGCACTAAATGCAGCAGGAAACTCGAGGCCACAGAGAACTGAAGGGATCTGGAAGGTGGGGTCAAGGAACAAGTGATAGGAGAGTGTTTCACTGTGGGAATGCTCAGCCTGTGGAATAATCTCCCTGGGGAAGTGGTGGATTCTGGCCCAGGGTGCTCCAAGTCCCATCCAGCCTGCCCTTGGACACTCCCAGGGATCCAGGGGCAGCCACAGCTTCTCTGCCCAACCTGTGCCATCAATTCCTTCCCAATATCCCCCCCATCCCTGCCCTCTGGCACTGGGAAGCCATTCCCTGTGTCCTGTCCCTCCAGGCCTTGTCCCCAGTCCCTCCCCAGCTCTCCTGGAGCCCCTTTAGGCCCTGGGAGGGGCTCTCAGGTGTCCCTGGAGCCTTCCCTTCCCCAGGGGAGCATTCCCAGCTCTCCCAGCCTGGCTCCATAGTCAGTGGGAGTTTGTCTCACCTCTTTGGGAAGAAGTCACTCCACCAGGGCCCCCCAAAATGCACCTCCTGTTGTTGTATCCGAGCAGTTTTTCCAAGTCCCACTGTGTCTCTGCTCTGGGGTCGATTCTTTAATTCCACCTCATGAATGTGATGTCACACAAACAGCTTAATTTGCTTCCTGCTGCATCCAGAGGTCCAGGGAATGTCCCTCGATTGCCTCAATTGAGTCCAGTTGGGAATGGCCACCTTGAAGGTTTTAGTCAGTGCCAGCTCTAATCTGAAGTAGCTATTGATTAAACTTTATACCCAGTTTAATTCAACAGAGAACTGCTTAATTTTATTTCTAAGAATTTTCTGCAGCAGGGGAAGAAATCCATCTTCAATCTTTTCTGGCTGAGTAAGGTTGCAAGTGCTTGTCTACAGATTGCTAGACCATTATAATTGGATTTTCTTACTGAAATGTAGGTTGAAATTAGCTCCTGGGTGAGTATTTGTGCTGAGGAGCAGCCATTTCTGAGCAGAAACAATATGATTTTTTAAAGAGTGACCGGGGCTTAAACGTGGTGCCAGTTTTGGGGTGGGTTCTGCAAAGCGAAACCCTGGGGGGGTGTCCCAGGGTGGGGGAAAAGGCTTGGCAAGGAGCAGTTTAGGACTGGGTGAAACATCTGTGAAGACCCTTCTGTGCCTCAAAAATCTGTGTTCCAGGCCAGGGATCCTGGGTCAGACTTGGAGGAGAGACCACTCTTGGCTCTTCCTGCAATTCAGCCCTGATAAGGGCAGGTAAAAGGGTTTATTTTGTGATGGTCGCCTCTGATCCTTGTGTCCTGTGGGGTGCCCTTGTGGAAAACATGTTGGATTGGCACGTTTTGGGGAGGATCAATCTTGGATCAACTCAGCTTTTCCTTGGCAGCCCATCCCAGCCCCCCAGGCTGGTCTGGCCCCTCTGGAGCAGAGCCCACCCTGCAGAGGCTGTAACTGCATTTCCTTGTGGAATATTCAGGGCTGTCCAGGCACGAAATTGCTTTCCTCAGGAACTTTTTCCTCAGGAACTTTTGTGTGTGCTGCTCTTGGCCCAGCCAGGCGTGAGGACAAAGCTCAGCCTTTATACTTCTCCTTGAGGGAAATGTGGGAATGGGGCTCTGGATCCAGTTGAGGGTGGAAGGGCTGGAACTGGATGGGCTTTAAGGGCCCTTCCCACCCCAGCCAGCCTGTGACTCTGATTCTGTGAAAATCCTGGTGCCAGCCCTGATGCTCCCACAATTTGCCCACATCCAGTGGGAAGGATGGGGAATAGGGAGAGTTTCCATGTCACTGACCATGGGAAACCTGTTTGTCTCCCATCCAAACAGCTGCATTTACTTCATGTGTATTCATGAGGTGACAGCTGGAGGCTGCAGGAATAAAACCAGGGATTGTGGGACCGTGATTGCAGTGCTGGTGTGAGGGAACAATCAGGGAGTGTTGTGGGCAGTGCAGGTGGGGGAGGGAACCCCGAGGGGCAGAGGCTGGGCAGCACTGCTGGGCACAGCCTGGGCTTCCCCACGGGAACAGGGATGTGGGATGTGTTTGGGAACACGGCTTTATCTGCCCTTGGGAGGTGCTCTGGGATGTGGGAAGCTGTGCCATGGAGCTGGGAAGGGGCTGGAGCAGCAGGAGGGGCTGAGGGAGCTGGGGGGGCTCAGCCTGGAGAAAAGGAGGCTCAGGGGGGACCTTCTGGCTCTGCAATCCCTGCCAGGAGGGGGGAGCTGGGGGAGGTTGGGTTCTGCTCCCAGGGAACAGGGACAGGAGGGGAGGGAACGGCCTCAGGCTGGGCCAGGGCAGGGTTGGGTTGGAGACTGGGGAAAATTCCTTCCTGGAAATAGGTGTCAAGCCCAAAGAGGTGTGATGAGCAGCACGGTCAGAGTGTGAGTGTGCCCAGCCAGAGTGAGCTGGAGCTCAGGGTACAGGTCTGTGCTTGTTTTCCATTGCATTTCCTATAAATAGGAACGGGAATGGCTTTGAGAGCAGGAACAGTGATTCTACACCCACCGCGTGTGTGTGTGTGTTCTTACTGATATGTGGTGTTTAACTTTTAAAGTGAATCAGAGACTCGGGAAAATTGTTGTGAGGCCGTTTAGTGAAAACTAATCAATGTCTCAGTTCCTTCAGAGAGTTGGCAAAGCAGAACCTTCCCACCCAGAGCAGCCCGAGCCTGCCAGCAGTCGCTGTTTCAGGCTCTGCATGTCCTGTTTGCCTCCTCCCTTCATCTCCATCCTCCTCAGCCACCTGGAGCTGTGCTGTGGCTGCTTCCGAGCCCCTTTTCCAACCTGCCTGTAGGTAGAGCTCTTCAGGGACATCCTTAACGCTTAGCCTGCCTTTCCCTCCGGCTTCCCCCCGTGCTTTGGGCAGGTGCAAGACCAAGGTGTACCCCGAGGAGCTGCCCAACACGAGCGTGGTGATCGTGTTCCACAACGAGGCGTGGAGCACCCTGCTGCGCACCGTGTCCAGCGTCATCAACCGCTCGCCCCCGCGCCTGCTGCGAGAGATCATCCTGGTGGACGATGCCAGCGAGAGAGGTGGGGCTGGGGGGCGGCACTGCCCGTGCCAGGGCTCCTTGGGGTGCCAGCCTGAGGGTCCTGCCAGCTGAGGGGAGGGGTGAAGCCCCTTCCTGCCTCCCGCAGAGAGCGCAAGGAGGGACCCGGGGGGTGGGCAGAGGGAGGCACTGCCAGGCAGGGACAGGGGTGAAAGGTCCTTGTCACGGTGTAAGGCATAAAATCCCAGACTGGGTTGGGTGGGAAGGGACCTTTAAAGGTCATCTAATCATCTAATCCAGTTTCTGCCATGGGCAGGGACACCTCCCACCAGCCCAGGGTGCTCCAAGCCCTGTCCAACTTGCCCTTGGACACTCCCAGGGATTGATCCGGGGGCAGCCACAGCTTCTCTGCCCAACCTGTGCCAGGGCCTGCCCCCCCTCCCAGCCACCAGTTCCTTCCCAATATCCCACCCAGCCCTGCCCTCTGGCAGTGGGAAGCCATTCCCTGTGTCCTGTCCCTCCATGCCTTGTCCCCAGTCTCTCTGCAGCTCTCTTGGAGCCCCTTAAGGCCCTGCAAGGGGCTCCCAGGTAGTATCCAGGATTCCATCAGTGCTTTTTTTGCATTGTAGTTTACTGTTTCATATTCCTCTAAAGGTCAGTCCTGTTCCACATCTCTCCCTCTCTCTTTCTGTCTCTCAACCCCCTCATTCTGTGCTTCAGATTGTCCTGAATATCCACACTGAGCCAATTCCATGGAATCCCAGTGTGGTTGGGGTTGGAAGGGACCTTAAAGACCATCTCATTCCAATGCCCTGCTTGTGTTGCTCCCATTTGGGGTTCATTTCTTTGGCTCTTGGTTTCTGGTTTTTTTCCTGTACTTCTCCTATACCCAGCCTTCAGAAAGAGAACTGTCTGCATGGGAAACTCATTTACCTGCAAAAGGAATCACACAACATTCTCTAAATGGAATCAATGGAATGATAAATTATCCTGGAGTAGCCAATTGTGTCTAATGGCAAATACAACCCGAAGCTGCAGCTGCTCAGGGGACAGAGGATGCAGCGACTCCGTCCTTTAGTTCTGCCTCATGGAGCATTAACTTAACTCTAATTACTCTCCTGCATTTCCCTGTTCATTAAGTGGCTTAATGATTCTCTGTGCCAGAAGGTGGAGGAAGATTTTAGCCAAGTAACTCCAATTTTTCCTAAAAGCATCTAAAGAGCTCGAATGGGGAAATCCATCAAAAATGGCCCGTTTTGTGTTGAACCACCAGCAAATTGGCCAAAGTGTCTTTGTTTTGCACTCGCCGTTGTTTGCTGCTTTATTTCAAGGGGCTGGTTGTGATTTATTTAAAATCCCTGTGATTTGACTGGTCATGATTTATTTCAAATCCCTGTGATTTGATCACAGAACCAGAGAATGGGTTGGGTTGGAAGGGGCATTAAAGGTCATCTCAATCCAACCCCCCTGAGATGCCCCAGCAGGCTGGGGGGGGGTTGTGATCGTTTGGAGTCTTCACTAGCTGCTGAACCTCACTGAAAATCCCCTTTCCCCCCTGTTCCTGCCCCCGCTTCTCTGTGGCAGAGTTTCTGAAAGCCTCCCTGGAGAACTACGTGCGGAGCCTGGAGGTGTCGGTGCGGATCCTGCGGATGGAGCAGCGCTCGGGGCTGATCCGCGCCCGGCTCCGCGGGGCCGCCGCCTCCAAGGGGCAGGTCATCACCTTCCTGGACGCCCATTGCGAGTGCACCCTGGGCTGGCTGGAGCCTCTGCTGGCCCGGATCAAGGAGGACAGGTGAGTGCCAGCCCGGCCCCAGGGGCAGGCTCCGCCTCGGGAGTCCTCCCTGGCCTCTCCTGCTGCGAGGAAATGGGAATTAAAACCTGTCCCGGAGCTGCAAATGAAGGGTTTTTGTTTTAACTGATAGGGAAGATTGTTGTCTGATATTTGTGTCAAGATCTGGTTTCTAGATAAAGGGGTGATAATCTTCCCTGCGGTCTGGATGTTCCCACCCCAATGGCAGCTTTCTCCTGCTTCTTACTGGGAGCAACGTCCTGTCTGTCTGACCTCCACAGCTCACTGGAATTTGCACCCTTTCTTCTTCTCTTTCATTTTTTTTTTCCTTTTTACCCCCCTTTTCCCCATTTATTTCCTTCTCCCCCTTTTTTCTCCCTTTTCCCCTCTTTTTATCTTTCTTCTTCCCCTTTCCTCTTTTCCTCCCCTTTTCTCTCTTTTCCTCCTTATTTTCCCCCCCATTCCCCCCTTAACTTTCTCTCCATTTTTCCCCTCTCACCTTTCCCTCCTTTTATCCATTTTTTCCTTTTTACCCTTTCTCTCCTTCTCTCCCCTTTTCCTTCTCTCCCCTTTTCCTTCTCTCCCCTTTTCCTTCTCTCCCCTTTTCCTTCTCTCCCCTTTTCCTTCTCTCCCCTTTTCCTTCTCTCCCCTTTTCCTTCTCTCCCCTTTTCCTTCTCTCCCCTTTTCCTTCTCTCCCCTTTTCCTTCTCTCCCCTTTTCCTTCTCTCCCCTTTTCCTTCTCTCCCCTTTTCCTTCTCTCCCCTTTTCCTTCTCTCCCCTTTTCCTTCTCTCCCCTTTTCCTTCTCTCCCCTTTTCCTTCTCTCCCCTTTTCCTTCTCTCCCCTTTTCCTTCTCTCCCCTTTTCCTTCTCTCCCCTTTTCCTTCTCTCCCCTTTTCCTTCTCTCCCCTTTTCCTTCTCTCCCCTTTTCCTTCTCTCCCCTTTTCCTTCTCTCCCNGTCCGTGCCCCCTGCCAACCCCCAGTGCCCTGATGGGAGCCCTGTCGTTGTGCCCCAGGAAAACGGTGGTGTGTCCCATCATCGACGTCATCAGCGACGACACCTTCGAGTACATGGCGGGCTCCGACATGACCTACGGCGGCTTCAACTGGAAGCTCAATTTCCGCTGGTACCCCGTGCCACAGCGGGAGATGGACAGGAGGAAAGGGGACAGGACCCTGCCCGTCAGGTGGGTGGCTGCCCCTCCCTGCTCTCCCGGTGCTTCCCCAGATAGGAACTCGGAATTCCTGGAGTTTTCCCGAGCTCACTGCTCAGGGAGCTGGGGTGGCGAGGGCCGCGTTCCCACCTGCCCCGAGTGCTGCAGCATCAGTGTCAGAGCTGAGAACTCTCAGTTACTCTCAGCAGCCAGTAATTCAAAGCATTCCTGCTTGTCAAGCTCCCTCCGTCAGTTTTCTGCCAACAGCCTCTTTGTTATGACTTTTGAGGATTTAACCAAACACCAGAATGTGTTTCGGAGCGTTCTTAAACTCTGAACCCCAACGTTCAGCTGGGATGATTTGCACTTTCTTAGGAAACAGAACTGATGATGGTGCACCCCGAGTCAAAAATGATCTAAGAGCATGTCCTGACCTCTTCCATTTAATTGCTGGAACCACAGAGTGGAACAAAACCTCTTCACAAATTCTAAATGAAGCTGAAAGGGAACAAATTGAATAAATTACTGGCGAGGGGTTATTTGCTCAGCTCTAACGGCTTCTGGGGCTTCATGGGAGGTTCAAAAATAGATCAAAAAAGGTTTCCTAAGTGGATGTCATGGTTTCAAACCCGTGTGAGACGGGATGGAGTGGGCAGAATTCCAGCCCTGGACATCCCTGGAGCAGGGAGGGAGAGGGAGAGGCAGCTCAGGGGATGGTGTGTCCAGGTAAGGCAGGGAAGGAGGGGCCCAAAAAAGCCTTTCACCATTAATTCTGCCAGAAAATGGCCAAAATCTGTCATTGTGTTTGTCCTTCAAGGCCTGGAATGAGGGAAGGGCTGGGGTTTTGGGGTTTTATTCCCAGGAAAAGCAAGGAGGCTCACCAGGAGCTGGTCCTTTGTGGAGGGAGGGGGTGAAGCTGTTTTTGAATCAGAGAACTGTTTTCCTCAGGATCTGAAATGTTCTCCCTGGGCTGTGAATTGAGGCAGCAGCTCTTTGAGTAAAGCTCAGGTGTGGGTGGAAATTGGGAGAGTGAATTACCCCGAGGAGCTGCAGAGCCTCTCTGTGCTCTGCCCATCCCAGCTCTCCCAAACCCACTCCCAGTCACAGGGAGTTTCCAAGGAAAGGCAGTCCCACTTCTCATTTCCTTACCTTGAAATGGAGTAGGGCTCAGAGTTACCCCTGACTCAGACACGCCACTGACTCTTCAAATTGTTAAAACATAAAAATGGGGTTTTTTTGCTATCTGTTTTTTCCCCCACCAGCTTTTAGGTGGATTTTCTGGGATTCTCCCAGCCAGAGGGGTGTCAGTGGGCGGAGAGGGTGTGAAGGGCTCAGAGGGCCGAGTGCCACGTGTGCCAAAATTCTCCCTTACACAGGAGCTTTGGAGTGAAGGGGAGACTCTTTGTGCTGGACTCAGGTGAAAGTGTTAGTTTAAGCCTTTCAGTCTCTTTGGTGTCAGAACCACAGAATTATGGAATTATTTAAGTTGGAAAAGCCTTCTTAAGGCTGTGGAGTCCAACCGTGAACCCAGCCCCTGCACTGTGTTCACACCACATCGGTCCTGAGGTGTCAGAAACAAAAGCTCCACAAGACGTTCAGGGTGGACACCAGGAGGAATTTCCTTATGGAAAGGGTGGTGAGGCCTTGGCAGGGGCTGCCCAGGGAGGGTTGGAGTGCCCAGCCCTGGAGGTGCCCAAGGCAGGACTGGCCGTGGCACTCAGAGCTCTGGGCTGGGGCACAGGGTGGGCATCGGGCACAGGGTGGGCTCCCTGGGCTGGGGGGGCTTTGCCAACCTCAGTTGCTCCGTTACAAATACTTTGGCAGCTGCTGCCACTGAATATTCAGAAATAGGAGGATAAAATAACCACCAGCCTAAGCCAGGCCAAAAATTCAGGTCAAATTGGTGAGTTCATCTTTTTATTCCGTGTTGCTTTCCCTATTCTGTAACGTCATTTCAGCCTCATGTGTTTATTCCTATTTTTCTTTGTAACCAGTGGAACAGGAGAAAACAAACCTCCTTGGCTGGCACTTGTGTGCATGTCTGTAATACCATTTGTGCACTCAAACTCTGCTCTTGGGTAGTTTAAAATCCATGTATTGGACTCAAGTGTCACTCAAAGCAATTTATCTCCCATAATTACAGTGAGAAATTCCTACCTGTGCTCTTTAGATTTTTAAAATCATAACACAGGCATCATCAAGGCACGGGTTATTCTATATATGATTTAATATTTATGTGTAATTTGTATTATTGGGGAAGTGGTTTTATGGAAAATTGAGGAAAGCTTAGTGAGAAGAGCTGGCTGGTGGGTCTGGACAGGCTTGAGCCAGCACATTCCCCACATTAACCCATTAATCCTGATGAAATTAAAGGCAGAAGGTGCTGAACCTCTGAAAGAGGATCCCTGACTCTTCCCAGTCTGTGGATCTGAGCAGTGCTGGGGGGTTTGCTGGGGGAGTTAAAGGAGCTGATGAGTTCTCCGTCCTGTATTGGAGTCAAACATCTTCCTTGGACTCTCTGGTTTGGTGGGAAGGGCTGATGAATTCCAGGACTCTGCCATTCAAAGCCCGCAGCTCGTTGTCGTGGAGCACAGTGGGGAGGGAGCTCCTGACATTCCATAGGAAAATGGGATTGTTTGTCACATTTTTAGCACAGCAAACAGTGGGATCTGCAGGTGCTGCTCATACTGGCCAGGGATACCTTGGACAGCTCCATTCCAATCCGGGATCTGCTCCTGGATGCTGTTCCTGCTCTCCCCACGCCCATCTCTACCACCTCTGCCCTTATTTCTTGGTCTGGTTCTGAACCCCAGGACTGCCAGCCCATCCCTCTCCTTTGCTTCTCCCTTACTCAGCCAGTGCTCAGGTCACACCACAGGGCAGGACCTTCCCAGGAGAGTCTAAAGTGGTTCCTCTAGCCCAAGGAATCCCAGGTTTTGTGGAGGCAGGAAAAGCCTTTCCTGTTGGCAAAGGTGGTGGATGGAGGTGGGCAGCACCAGGGATGGGATTTGTTCCGGGCACCAGCAGCACCTCCCAGTGCCTCCATCCTGGGGGATGAGGGGCTGGAAGTTGGGGCTGGTCAGATATTGGCATTTTCTGGGAGGTTTTTGAATGTACTTCCAGTGTTTTATCATGTGCATTGTTTGTGGCTGCTCCATCCCTGGAAGTGTCCAAGGCCAGGCTGGACAGGGCTGGGAGCAGCCTGGGCTGGTGGGAGGTGTCCCTGCCCAGGGACAGATGAGCTTTAAGGTCCCTTCCAGCCAAACCATTCCATGATTCCATACAAGGATCAGGAGGAGAACTGACATCAGAACCTTTCAGCTCCTGAGGTGCCTCTGAAAGGGCTGAGCTAAACTGAGACCAAGGAGGGGCTGTTTGGAAGAAATCCCTGAATTACAGGTTGTTCTGGAGCCTGAGCTGCCCAGGAGAAATACTTCATTCTCTGAGGTGGGACAGGATCAGCTGGATCGGATTTTCCAGGTGTGTTTGCAGGAATGGAATAGGAGCTGTGGCTTTGAGTGCAGACATTCCCTGAGCCTTGGAGCATGCAGGGCTTGCAGGGCTTGGTGTAGGGCTTGGTGTCTTACCCTGAAGGTCCAGCAGCCCCCAAGGACTCGTGGGTTTGTAGGTATTGTTTTGGTTGGATAACAAGGGCTGGTCATTGCTGGTCAGCTGCTCCTGAGGATTTCTTCTGTTTCCATGTAAATGCTGCACATTCCACTGTCCCCGGAGTAACCCCCGGCTTTGGCACAGGTGGAAATGATCAGACCTTGTCAAAATGGGTTCTTTTAAGTGCAAAGCCTATTTTTGCTGCTCTGGGAGCAAAACCTGGATGGTTGCCCCGTGCAGAGGTGGAGCTGAGAGCTAAATCTTCCTGGGGATGATCCAGTGGCTGTGGGAAGGTCTGGGATAATGTGGGAACAGAGTGACTCCCTCTCAGCTGGGGCTGGTTCAGTGGGCACTGCTAAACCCAGCCCTGTTAAACCTTTGCTGCTTCTCTTGCCACTGGAAAATCCTTGTACAATACTTGGCCTTTGCAGAACATCCTTTGCCTTTGAGGGAGCTCATTTCTCCTGTGATTTCCCCTCAGCAGCAGCAAATGTGTCTGTGCTAAAAGCTCAGCTCGCAACCATCTCATTTTACAAGTATTAAAAACATGCAATGTTTCTGTGCTGGGCATTTGCAGTCTCTGCTCAGCACATTTTTATGGATATTTCTATGCCTGCCCTTCAGCTTTTTAAGCTGAAACACTCCAGGCAAGTATTAGAAATACTAAAAATATGTGTTTTGTTCTGGAAAATCTTCTCTCAAGTAAAAATTAGATACTGAGAGGAAAAATACAAGATTAAATATCAGGAATGCATTAGATTCACAGAATATCCTGAGCTGGAAGGGACACACAAGGACCATCAAATTCCACTCCTGGCCCTGCACAGGACATGCTAAAAATCCCACCTTGTGCCTGAGAGCACTGTCCAAATGCTCCTTGAGCTTTGGATACTGCATTTATCTTCTTAACAATTAAAGCATATTTAATTCTTAAATTTAGAGTTGATTGCAATTAATCCTGCCTAGGTGATGCACAGCAGTGATTGAAGCTGGTGTAAAAACCTTATTCCAAGACAAATAAATAGTGGTGTTGTTTATTAGTGATTTTGTGACCACTGGAGCCCTTTGAGTGGATGCTGAGGGTGGGATTCCTTGGGGGATGCAGGATGAGGTGATGCTCCCTGGAATCAGGGAGCTCCCAGGCTGGGTTGTGCTCTGGGCATCCCGTGGCAGGACTGGGGTCCCCTTGGCTGTCTCTGCTCTGCAGACCTTGGGGTTGTGCCAGTCCCAAAGGGGGAGTCCTGTTTGCTGCCAGGGACTGCAGCCCTGGGGGCTGGCACTGTGGCCACAATAAACCCGGCTTTGGGTGGGGATTAGGGTTAGTCTTGACCACTGGAGGGCTCAGTGTAACTGCAGCAGGTGAAATACAACTGATAGGTTCAGAACTGTGGAAAAGCTGTAGGAACCCTCAGTGTTTCTGGGATTGCTGCTGGGGCTGTGCTGGGATGGGCTGAGCCGGTGTCATGTCATACATCCCAAAATCCAGTGTCACCCACTTTGCCCTTGGTTCTGAAGCTGAGGATGGAAATTTGGCTGATGCTTGGCCGGCAGGGCTTGATCCTCCCCTGGGAGGGTGGGCAGGCCCTGGCACAGGTGGGGCAGAGAAGCTGTGGCTGCCCCTGGATCCCTGGGAGTGTCCAAGGGCAGGTTGGACGGGGCTTGGAGCAACCTGGGCTGGTGGGAGGTGTCCCTGCCCATGGCAGGGGGTGGGATGGGTTGGGCTTTGAGTTCCCTTCCAACCCAAACCATTCTATGGTTCTGTGACACTTCAGTGCACCTGGAGGTCCTCACCCCCAAATTCCATAGGTTTAGGAATGCTGAGTCCTCAACATGGGGCTGGGACACATTTGGGCTGAACCCCCAACCTCTTTATCTGTACCCCAAGCCTGTGTGTGTGGGTATTTCATAGGAGGGCTGGGATTTGGGGGGGATGTGCCCTCACTCGGAGCTGTTTGCCAGCTGGGCTGGGCTGGGCTGGGCATTCCTCCTGCCATGTGGGATGGGAGTGCTGGCAAACAGGGAGTAGCCATTGCCAGGGAAGTAGGACACCCTCACACAAAGAGCCACTGCGCTCCGCTGGATTTGCCTCTTGTAAGGATTTATAATCCTGTTAGGAGAGATTAGGCCTGGTAATTTTATGCACATTTAGTCTCCCTCTGAGGCAAAGCCGCGGCATTAAACTCCTCACTAAGCATTCCAGATTGGATTGGCAGTGCTGCTCTGCACGCAGAGGGCTGGAATTCCATCCACTTCCCCGCCACAGTGCTCCAAAATACCCTCTGGAAATGTGGTTTGTGGGTCGGGAATGACCTGGAGGTGTGGCTGGGATGGGCCCGCCGTGGATTTGGGGGGAGCCCGGTGGGAATTGGCCCTTCGTTCCCGGGAGCTCCTGCCCCAGTTGCTGTGTGTAGAACCCCCGTGTAGCCCGACCGTGAGGTAGTGAAATGTGCTGTAGTGTCGCTGCTCAATTCCACAGTGTCTTTCAAAAGGTATTTTTTCTTTTTTCCTTTCTTTTTCCCTTTTTTTTTTTATTTTTTTATTTTCATTTTGTTTTGTTTTGTTTTTTTTTTTTTTTTTTGTTTTTCTGTTTCTGTTTGTTTTCAACTAGGACCCCTACTATGGCTGGTGGCCTATTTTCTATTGACAGAAACTACTTTGAAGAGATAGGAACTTACGATGCAGGAATGGATATCTGGGGTGGCGAGAATCTTGAAATGTCTTTTAGGGTAATTGCTGTTTTCCTTCCTTTTCTGTCCAATCCCCACAGTTGTGCTGTGCCAGTTCCTTCCCCACGCTCAGGGCACTCTTAGGGGTCGTGCAAGTCACGGGGGAATTGAAATTTCCGAGGATTTGGGAACACCTCCTTGCAATATTTCCATCCTTTTTACTGCATGAAATATTTTAATGCTGTTTGGGAGGTTTTATGCTTTCGAAATTATATGTATTTTAGTAATAATTCCTTCTAGAAATCCTAGTACTTTCCTTCTAGAAACAAGGGGTTTTTTGTGATCTGGTACAGATATTGATGCGAATTTTTATATAAAACAAAAATACATGTTTTAACAGAAGGCTTTGAAGTTATGGTGTTGTAAAACTTGCAGGCTCTGGCTGGGATTTTGGGGCTGCGTGAGGGAAATTGCCCATCCTGCAGAAACTGCCTATTCCTGCCGGGATAGGGGTGTTCCCATGGCATGGATAACATCTCTGAGGGAAATGCATTTAGCAGCTGGCCTTTGGATAGAAGGGAAAGCTGGGAAATGGAGGCTTTGCTAAGGAACGGTCAGAAGGGATGTTGGAAGTGGCTTTGAACGTCCCTGCTGGGGCAGAATTCCTGCAAGCCCCGGGATCCCTGTGTGGGACCCCCAGCACGTCCTGGCCATGCCCTTGCTCCCTTTCTTCTGTCCCTCCTATTCATGCAGGCCCATTTCCCATGGCACAAACCCCTCTGAAGGTTTTTATGAAGGAGGTATTTCTGGAGAAGATCAACTGAGAATCTGAAAGCATTTTCAGGCCATTTCTATTGACTTTAATCGTTCCCTTTGCAGTAAAACCGAAGGGCTCACTCACTCCTGCTGGGCCTGAGTGCTTTAAATGAGTAATTCCCCCAGTTTGTGGTGTGCAGACCCCTGGAATGCTCCCTGCCTCTTCGTAGGCTCCTGTACAGGAGAGCATTTCCCCCTCAGCCTGTGAGGAGGCTGTTTCTCCTGCTTCCCAGCAGCTCCCTGGAGCACAGAGTGAGTGGCAGTGCTGTAGAGCATCCCAAGGGTGCCTGTCCCAGGCTGAATCCGTGGGTTGTTGCTGCTCCCTGGCATTCCTGGGAAGTTCACCTGGCTCAGAATTGCTGATGCACATCCAGCCCTGCCAGAGGGAACCTCAGAGCTCTTTGTTACTGCTGGAGCTCCTCCCTTACAGAGCCTCTGGTGGGACACATTCTGGGTCATCTCTGTGGAAAAGGACCATTCTCGTTGGTGAAGAGCCTAAAATATCTAACTCAGCTTTTGGAAGAATGTTGAGTTTTCCTCATCAAAGTTACAATCCCTGAAACCCCAACTCTAATACAAGGGGATCAACAAGGGCGGGTTTGTTAAGGGTCTCTGTTGGAGAATGAGGATATGGCAGAGGGTTGGAATGAGTGTTGAGGTCATTCCAATCCAAAGCATTTTGGGATTCTGGGGTTGTATAAATGTAAAAAAGCACGTGCCCCTGAACCTGCCAGCAAAGGGTGAAGGAATGTTTCACATTGCACTTGAATTCTACTCAATAATTCTCTCAGTAAGCCAGAGATGGGCTTAACTCCCATAAATTTAGTGAGAATACCATCATAAGATCTTCATTTCAGCTTTAAATTACAAATCTCAGTCCCAAATACAGGGAGAGACAAAGAGCAACAATATCCGTGCTCTCCACAGAAATCCCAGGGGATAAAGCAGGGCAGCAGCTCTGCCCTTGCTCTCAGAAGCAGGGCAGAGGAATAGAATCAGAATATAGGACTCTAATCAGAATATAAGAACAATAAAAGAATATAATCAGAATATAAAATGCTTGTTAAGGCTGAGGGGAGGGAAGCAAGGAAAGGAGACAGATGAATTTGGGGGCATCGTATTAGAAAACATCAATTTATGTCTTCAGCAGATTTTCCCACTTCAATTTGCCAGCCTGGAATATGTGCACAGCCTAATTAGAGGGCTTGGTGTTAAGAACAGAAATAAAATGAGGAAAATTATGAATGTCCAGCACTGAGGTATTGCCATGGGAGGGCCAGGGAACCACCTGGTGCTGTTTAATGGAATTATTTATTGAGATAATTGGCCTGTATAATATTCAGGTACATTGAGTGTGACCGGGCCAGTGACATAAAGGGTGTTTAAAGCCCATCTGAGGGGACAGTCCTGCAGGAAATGGGGAGCAGAGAGAGCCAAGGGTTTGGGAGGCTCCTCCAGCTCCAAACTTGCCCCTGTCCACCAGGATTCTGGAATATCTCATGGAAAACCCGAGTCTCAGTCCTGGTCTGGAAAGCGGCTGTGAGAGGGCTGAGCCAGGGGGATGTTCCTGGGGCTGCTGTTCCCTTGGCTGTTTTATAATCACTCACAGGGGGAATTCTGGGCTTGGTCCAGGATTCAGAAAACAAACCAAACCCCTCTGTTTTGTGAGTCCCTGAATCCTCAAAAGTGTTACAAAGTGCCTTTCCCCGCCCCCCGGGTCCATCCCATGGGGCAGCTCCTCTGCCACCATTATCCCAAACATCATCATGAAAAGGAGGGATCCGCAGCCCTTTGGGGCTCCCGGGAATTTCAGGGAGGGCTCTGGAGCAGCATCCACTGGGTATAATTTGATTATTTCTGGGTAAATCAATATTTTGGCTTTTAACTGTGCTGCTGCTCATTAGTGCTTGGTCTTTAATGGCCCCTTTATAGGATGTCTTTTAATAAAGGCAATTGGAAAAAAATAACAATAGTCCCGGCAGGAATCTCTGCCAGCTCCAAGAGTCTGATTTAATAACTAAAGCCTCATTTATTCTTAAGCCTTATTTTTATTTATAGAATTCTTTAAACATTTTTAATTTTCTGTTGTAGTCTCTAAATGTTTTCTTCCCAGTGGGAGAGTGCCCTGAAAACTTGATACTCAGAAAGGAGCTCACAGGGCTTTGGGGAGGGTATTAAAAATAATCTGTGCATCAGGAAAAAAAAAGATTATTCTTTGGAATAATCCAAGTAGGCCAAAGCAGGGCTGGGGAAAGGAAATGTGTGCCCTGACAGGGGTAGGATGCTGGTTATTTGGGATCTCTGGCAGGCCATGGGAAGGTGGATTTCCTCAGGGTGTGACGGAGTGACAAGTTGTTCTTGGGCTTCTGTTTGTGGGAGTTCTTATGGGAGATGAATAAGGGCAGGAGGGTAAATTCACTCATAGCCTAGTGCAGTATCCAGTTAAAAACCTTCCTTGATGGGAATGCTGCTGGGCTGGAGCCCCTCTGCTCTGGAGCCAGGCTGGGAGAGCTGGGAATGTTCCCCTGGAGAAGGGAAGGCTCCAGGGAGACCTGAGAGCCCCTCCCAGTGCCTAAAGGGGCTCCAGGAGAGCTGGGGAGGNTTGGAGCACCCTGGGCTGGTGGGAGGGGTCCCTGCCCATGGCAGGGGGTGGGATGGGATGGGCTTTAAAGTCCCTTCCCACCCAAACCATCCTGGAATTCTGTCGAGGCTTCCCCAGACACAGCAGATCATTAACAGCAACTTCAGCCTGCCTGTGTGTGTGAGGTCTCACCTTCCAGCTGCAGAATTCCAGGCACAGGAGACCACTGGAGCACGTTGGAATGATGAGTTTTATCCCACCCCCTGCTCTGGGTGCCGGGATCCCAGGGCTGTGTGCACAGATCGGCCCCGGGGCCGGTTCGTGCCAGGGAGATGATTTTGGAAGTACACTGTGACATTGGAATTAATTTTGCGTGTTGGGGAGTGGAATTTGGGGAATATAAATCCCTAATCACCTGGCAAGCAGATGGAAAAGCTCTCTGTGCTTTTCAATATTGCTCAGCTGTGGGAGTGCATTAACTCATTGCAGGAGCACAGTTTGCTTGAAATGTGTTTGTGTGGTTGCATTTTTCCCTTTCCTTGGGCTGACATTCCTGTTCTCCCTGTCAGGATTCTCAAGATTCCAAGGGAAAATGATCAAGATACAGCAGTTCAGTTGGTTTCCTTATAGAGATTTTTGGCATTAGATTTTTGAGGATGTTTTTCTCCTATTTATTACTTACACATCATGCCTTCCAGAGTGTGTGTGGCAAACACATCCCTGAGATCCCACAGTCCTTAGCCAGGACAGGAACTTCTGGAAAGCAGTCACTTTACAAGGGATTATCCAGGAAGGTTGATTTGTGTGGTTTTTTTTAAATAATACTGAAAAAAGCCCTTCTTACAAGAAGAGGGTGCAGGTTCATCCAGCTGTCAGAGGGAGCAGATTCCCCAAGGAGAGCCAAAAATGGCCTTTAGAAGTGCCCAGGAAGGGATAGTTTGAAAACCTCTGGCGTGGGAGGAATTTGCTGCAGGGAGAGCAGTGGGAGGGGAGGGCAGAGAGCTGGGGGGGTGCTGGGCTGGGATCTGACCCCACAGCTGTGCGTCCCCCTTCCCAAGCCCCCCAGTTCCTCCCAGTTGCTGTGTGAGCCCATGACTGGTGTGTCCCCTGGGTTCATTCCCTGCTCCCTTTGGTGCTTTCCTGGCATCCACCAGCCTGGTTCCTCCTGAGCTGCCCGAGGTGGGGCTGAGCAGCTAAGCACAGGGTGTTAAGGATATTTGGATGTTGTCCTTGCTGATCCCACGTCACTCCACATGCTGATGAAATTATGGGAAAGGAGGGAGCCCTAATTAAATCAGATCTGCATTAGGTTGCCATGGGAACTCAGGTCTGTGTCAAGGAGCTCTAATTACAAGATTTCACCAGTGTTCCTGTTCAAATCACCCAATGGCTCCTGAACCTGGTGGTTTATCCCTGGGGG
>VXBX01009096.1:125357-136145 GCA_013400415.1 Scytalopus superciliaris
TATATATATAAAAAATTTTGTTTCTGTAAAAGTTCCTCCCTGTTCCCTTAAAAATGGAATCCCAGCAAATCCATGCCTTGCATTAGTGCCAGAGAGGACAGCACCTTTCTCAGCCAGATGAGGTCAGAGAGCCAAGTGACCCATTCCCAGCAGCTCCCACCTCGCCGTTCAAGTCTCTCCCATCTCATTCCTCTCCAGAGCTGTGTCCCTGAAGTTTCCACGAACTTCTCCCTAAAGTCCCCTGTTGAATGGTGCCCTGGGGCAGTGAGGTGGGAGCCCCGTGCTGCCCTCCCTGGGCTTTGCTTTACCCCCTCTCCGTTCCCCTTGCAGATCTGGCAGTGTGGGGGCTCCCTGGAGATCGTCACCTGCTCCCACGTCGGGCACGTTTTCCGCAAGGCCACCCCCTACACCTTCCCGGGGGGAACGGGCCACGTCATCAACAAGAACAACAGGAGGCTGGCAGAGGTGTGGATGGACGAGTTCAAGGACTTCTTCTACATCATATCCCCGGGTAGGACATCCTTTCCTCCTCGTGATGGGCTGTGGAGCGGAGAAAAGGGAGGTGGAAGGGTGAGGTTCACATGTGGAAGTGTAGGCGTGTCATGGGATCATGGAATGGTTTGAGTTGGAAAAGCCCTCTGAGCCCATCGAGTCCACCCATCCCCCAGCACTGCCCAGGCCACCCCTGACCATGTCCCCAAGTGCCACGTCCACAGGGCTTGGAAATCCCCCCAGGGCTGGGCACTCCAAATCTCCCTGGGCAGCCCTTTCCAGGAAGGAATTTTCCCAGTATCCAACCTGCCCTCCCCTCCTGTCCCTGTTCCCTGGGAGCAGAGCCCGACCCCCCCCAGCCCCCCCCTCCTGGCAGGGATTGCAGAGCCAGAAGGTCCCCCCTGAGCCTCCTTTTCTCCAGGCTGAGCCCCCCCAGCTCCCTCAGCCCCTCCTGCTGCTCCAGCCCCTTCCCAGCTCCGTTCCCTTCCCTGCACACCCTCCAGCCCCTCAGTGCCAAACCCCTCTGTGCTTCCAAGGACAAACATTGGTTAAGGCCCCTGCTCTCCTGAAGGTCAAAAGGTTTTTCCCAGGACGTTATTCCCATAACACTCATTTGCAGCCAAGAGGGGAAGGTCTTTGACCCCTTTAGTGTAAGAAATGCAGAATTTGGTTATCCTTACAATTCCTGCAGAGGACCCCAGTGGGAGAGGCAGCCGAGGTGCTCTGGCTGGGGCATGGAGAGCAGGAGCCCTTGGAACACGATGCTCCTTGCCCGGAATCACCTTCCCCATGGATGGTGGAGAGCAGCCTCGGGCATGGAGGGCATTGTTGCTGTCTTACTGTGTGCTCTGGGATCATTTCCCTGTTTTCCCATCCTTAAATTCCCTTCCAGTTTGAATCCTGTTGCAGCAGAGACAAGTTTGAATTTTCACTGTCACCAAGAAGTAAATACTCCCCATGTGAATGTTGCATTCCCTCTCCTGGTATTGCACCTCAGCTCATTCCAGCTGCAATCCTGCTTTTCCCACAAGCTCTTTTGAGGCTTGGATTTTTCCAGGGGTTCAGGATGTCTCAGTCTGGGATCAAGTGTCAGGATTTAATTACAGGCTGTGGAGCCAGAGCACTCTGGGTTTATCTCTGTGTTATCCCACGTGTCCTGTGTGTGCTCCTAAATCATTCTGATCCATCCCAGAAAACCCTTAGGAACACCAGAACTGGAAAACACCATAAAAACCCTGATGCACATCTGAAGTGCCCTGGGCAGGGTGTAAAATGGTCTTTATGTCTCTGTACCTTGTGAATCCCTTAAACAGAGGGAGACCTGGGACAAGGGCCTGGCCTTTCTGGGAGGGAAAACTCCCAATCCCCTTGGAATGAGCCCAAAGCAGCTGCAAGTCAGGGTTTCTAAATGTGCCCTCTCCTCTCTGCAGTCCCACTTGGCCTCAAGGTTTGGAGACAGAATTCCCACAGGGAGCCCTGCACAGAGTTTCATTGAAAGGAAAGGCTGCAGTTAGGTCAGTACCAGTGGTGTTGGCAGGACAAGGTTTGTGGAACTCAAGATTTCCCATCTGTGGCTGGTCCAGCCACGGGGAAGAATTTTGGTACAGGTGGTCTTTGTGTTTTCTGCTCTCTTTTGGAGTTATTTATTAATACGCTGTATTAATTGAGGGGTATAATGAGATAATGAGGTTCCCCAGGATAGAACTGTGCTGGGGAAGAGCCCTTCTGAAATGGCTGGGGGTCTTCGATGTATTTTAAATCAGTGCCTTCCCTTGTCTCTGTGTGTGGATGAGAAAAACCCCTTTATTTCTGGTACCCTTGAATTTGGCTGTGGATGTGGTGTCTGTTGCCATGTGCTGAGATGAGTCAGGAACCAGAATTATTAATATATCCAACCTAGATTTTTAAAAAAAAATGGGAAAAATTCCCCAAATATCCTTGCAGTGAGGAACACTTGTCTTTTGGTTTAATATAACACTGCACTTGACAGGGAGCTCTGGGTTTTCCTTGGAGCCTGGCTCAGAGCTGCAGCTCCAACCACGAGCCAAATAATTCAGGAGGGCTTAGAAAAATCCCAGAAACGCTGGATACACTCAAATGGGATTAAAGGCAGCCCCTTTCTTAGGAAAGAAAGGAAATAGAGGATTTTGCTCTGTAAAACAGGAGCTGCTGCACATGGCCCTGTCCCAGCTGCAGTCAGGGATTGGCTCGTGTGGGATGGGGTTAAAATGGTCCTGGGATGTGGAACTGGGAGGGATTCCGCCCTAAATCAGGAGAAGCCCGTGCAATGACGTGCCTGCAGAAGGGGTTCTTCCCTGCCCCGTGCCCAGGGAGGGATGGCCACCCCCAGCCCAGGAAGGCAAAACGTGCCCAACACACTCATTTGTTTTCAGCAATTCTCTCCCCTCCCCCCATATCAGTCTTTCATTGGCATCTCCATTAAGCTATTAATTCATTTTCTAAACACCAGCTAATCTGCTTGTATATTCAGCAGTTCAGCTGCCCATTATTTTGACTATTAGTCATTAAATTATCAGTGTAATTGATGGAGATCAATAGCAGGGGATCCCACTCCAGGTGGTTCTTTGCTCTTACACCAATGTTCATGAAGATGCTCCAAGGGCTGGAGCTGCTCTGGAGCCAGGCTGGGAGAGCTGGGAATGTTCCCCTGGAGAAGGGAAGGCTCCAGGGACACCTGAGAGCCCCTCCCAGGGCCTAAAGGGGCTCCAGGAGAGCTGGGGAGGGACTGGGGACAGGGCATGGAGGGACAGGACACAGGGAATGGCTTCCCACTGCCAGAGGGCAGGGATGGGGGGGATATTGGGAAGGAATTGATGGCCCAGGTTGGGCAGAGAAGCTGTGGCTGCCCCTGGATCCCTGGGAGTGTCCAAGGGCAGCCTGGATGGGGCTTGGAGCACCCTGGGCTGGTGGGAGGTGTCCCTGCCCATGGCAGGGGTGGCAGGGGTGGCAGCTTTAGCATCCCTTCTAACCCAAACCATTCTGTTATTCCATGATTAGATTTCTCCTTTAAATGAAAGGGGTGCTGGTGATCCAGGTGTTCAAACTGAGCCACAGCCAGATGTGCACAGAGTGACTTCTCTGGTCACATTGTTTTCCACTTGAACACACTGAAAATCCCCTCCATGAAAGCACCACTTTATCTCAGGCTTTTCCAGCCACCAAAACACAGCAAACCTCTAACATGGCTTAAGTTTTTCAAGGGCTATTCTTACACAAGTAAAATTAGTCTCAGTTCTTCTGTTTCATTCCAGATGATATTTTCCCCATGTTTACCACCATGAATTGGTATCTCATTCCAGAATTGGAACTGTGGCCTTGTGTGCCCATTTTCAGGATGTGCCTATTAGGGAATAAAAAATGCAGGTGTAATACAAGGCAGCAACCCTTTAATTTGTTGTGCTGCCAACACATCTGCTGCTTCCTTAAACCAATCTGCTGCTTCCCTGAGAGATTTTCCATCCCTGCTTTTTGCAGCTTCCTGTGGTGTTTCATTCCTCTGTTGCACCCAAGGACATTTTCCTTAAGTTCCCATATTTAAGTGGGAGCAGACTTTAGTCATTCCTTCTGTTTATGTTTCCTGTGAGTCCCATCGATTATTCAGCAAGTGGTGACAATAAATAGGGGTTGATTTATAATGGCTTGGCTTTAAATGGAGCAGGGGGGAATAGAGAGGATTGCTGGGATCCATACAGATGAGGTTCTTCTTGGAGACAGAGCTGGCTGGATGTGCAAGTTGGTGCAGGAATATATAAAATAAAGGAGCTTTGGGATCAGGGAATGTTATCCACGTGCATTTAGGGGAGAAAGGGAAAACACTTGGAAGAGAAGGGGGGCTGTTTCCAGTGCCATATCCAGCAAAATGTCCCCATCTCAACATCTAAGTCCTATTCAAATGGAACACCAGAATTTATTTTGCTGGAGTTTGTGTAATTACAGAGATTTAAGTGTGAAGTTGAGTCAGATTGAGGGCAAGAAGGTTTATTGCTTTTTTCTATCCCAGCAGTTTCAGGGCTGAGCTGAATGTGGGAATGGAAACTGGAAGGATTGTGCAGTGAAACAGAAACAAGGTGGTGGGTGAATCCCAGGGGTGTTTTCCCTGAGAACTGGTGGCTCTGGGTGGGTTTGGAGCTGGAGCCTCAGTGTGTGCTGGGGAGGGCTGGGATTTCCCCCCTCAGCCTGGAATCTCATAACAGCCCTTTTCCTCACGTGCAGCTCTGTCAGTACAAGGCACTGGGAAACACAGACACTCCTTTTCCCCTGAAGTGCCTTCCCGTGAGGAATCAGCTGCCTTGCAAGCCGAGGAGCACCAGTCCTGCAGTGGGGCCTCTGGGAGGGGCAGCCAGCACAGAGCCCACCCCAGCACCCTGACAAGCCTCTCTGGAAAACATAATTAATTCGGGAAAAAAAAACCCAAAATGCTGTTCAGGTTGGACATCAGGAGGAATTTCCTCACTGAAAGGGTGGTCAGGCCTTGGCAGGGGCTGCCCAGAGAGGTTTGGAGTGCCCAGCCCTGGAGGTGCCCAAGGCAGGACTGGCCGTGGCACTCAGTGCCAAGGTGGGCATCGGGCACAGGGTGGATTTGATGGTCCTGGAGTCTTTTCTAACCTAACTGATGATATAAAACCCCCTGTCCCAGTCTGATTCCTGACCATGGCCAGAGGTTGCTCTCCTTTGGGTCCCTTTCTAGTGACCAGAGAAGGACACGCAGTGAGGGATCAGCCTTGGGATGCTGCTGCTCCCTGGGCGCCCAGTTTTGGTGCCCACAGGGGGTTGGGGGGTGTGAGTTAATTCAGAGACTGTGCCAGTGGTGCTGAGAGAAAAGTGGCCATGGGAAAAACTCGAATGTTAACTAACAGCTGTAATATTCACATTTAGTGCTCTTCTTCCCCTGAATGGTCCAGTGGAACTGTGAGATCAATCTCGGCTGCAGAACAGCTGATAAATGACCTCTGTTTCTTTGGGGGGGGGAAAGTATAAAAATCCTTGAATCCTTTAAAGACTGTATTAAAAACCCTCTTCCTGAAAGTCCTGTGGGCCAGAAGATGCTCTGGGAGTTGCAGAGCAGACTCCACTCCTGTTCTTCAGCTCCAGCCAGCTCTCCTAGAGGACAGCACCTGCATTTCACCTGGCTTTGATTTCCCTTCGCTCCTCCACCATCCCAGCAGTCCTTACGATTGAATTTCTCTCAGGAGTTACAGTTGAAGGTTTTATTTGGATATTTCTCTTTACTGTAGTTTACAATTTCTTGCTTCCCCAGTGCCTGAGTAAGTGCCACTTAATTCCCTGGCACCAGCCAAGAACATTGGGTTCCTCAGGAGCTTTTGCTGATGCAAAGCTGATGGAGCATCAGCTGCCCCTGGCCATTGTCATCAGGATGAAGTGCTTCCAGGAGCACGGGGATTCAGCCCGGAGCAGTAAGTGGCAGCTGCATTTCAGCTCTCTCTGCCTTGCAGGGGTGGTGAAGGTGGATTATGGAGATGTGTCCGTCAGGAAGGCCCTGAGGGAGAGCCTCAAGTGCAAACCCTTCTCCTGGTACCTGGAGAACGTCTACCCCGACTCCCAGATCCCCCGGCGCTACTACTCACTGGGAGAGGTACGTGTGGGCACGGGGGGGAAACTGGGAGAGCTGGGAATGGGGGTGGGAAACTGGGAGTGTGGGAAACTGGGAGAGCTGGGAACGGGAGTGTGGGAAACTGGGAGAGCTGGGAATGGGAGTGTGGGAAACTGGGAGAGCTGGGAATGGGAGTGGGAAACTGGGAGAGCTGGGAATGGGAGTGTGGGAAACTGGGAGAGCTGGGAATGGGAGTGTGGGAAATTGGGAGAACTGGGAATGGGAGTGTGGGAAACTGGGAGAGCTGGGAATGGGAGTGGGAAACTGGGAGAGCTGGGAATAGGAGTGGGAAACTGGGTGTGCAGGGAACTGGGAAATAAAGGAAAACAGTAGTACAGGAAACGAGTAAGTACAAAAAACCAGTAAGGAAAGGAAACCAGTAAGTGCAATAAACCAGTAAATGCAACAAGTGAGGAAATGCAGGAAACCAGTAAGTGAAGGGAACCAGTAATACAGCAAGCCAGTAAGTGCAGTGAGCAGTGAGGGAAAGAAACAGTGAGTGCAGCACAGCAGTGTCCCCAGCCCAGTCACACCAGCACAGCAGTGTCCCCAGCCCAGTCACACCAGCCTAGCAGTGTCCCAGCACATCAGTGTCCCCACACCTGTCACACCAGCCCAGCAGTGTCCCCACACTAGCACATCAGTGTCCCCACACCAGTCACACCAGCCCAGCAGTGTCCCAGCCCAGTGGGGAGGGTGTGGGGAAAGGCTGCAGTGCTGCTGTGCAGTCCTGGAGGTTGTTTGTCTTTACTCTGGGCAGGTTATGTTTTCTTTAAGCCCTTTTTAAGGGGGAGTTGCTGTTCTAAATGTATCTACTCACCATTAAAAATTCATCTATAAACTGAGTGTACATTCCAAATGTTTACCATCCAAATTTATCTTTTAAATGGAGCAGTGGATGGGAAAAGTGAGGTTTGGGACTAATATTTTGTCATAATGAATATGCAGCAGTTGAAGGGAACTTTCCATCATCCCTTATTGCTTAGAAAGTGACTAAAAAAAGCTTTTTTGGGGCTGTTTTTTTAAAGAAATATGTTTGTTCCTGGAGTGTTTTCCAGCCAGGCTGCCTGGAGCTGAGGCTCACAGGCATTCCTAATAATGCCGTGGTTTTATACCACCAGGAGCTGAAATCTCTTTAAAATTCAGCTAATTCACTGTTAAAAATATTCTATTGAGTGGTACCTCTGCTGACTTTTAAAAGCTCTTGAATAGGTTGATTTAAGGATAGAATAACAATCACATGAAAAAATGGAAGTTTTTTTTAACATCCAGGAAAGTAATTTCCCATTGAAATTTGCCATTGTAGTGAGAAAGAAAAGCCACTGTTGGGTTTGCAGTTTAATTATGACAAAATAAAGTGAAATGTGGTTTTACAGCAAGGAAAGAACTCATCTAACAAGTGTCAAATAATGTGGGCTTGTACCTCATTGTCAGGCTGGAAAATAGAAGTATGAGAAAGTCATAAACAGTTATTAAAACCTTATTTTTGCCAGTGTGGCCTCAGTTTCCATGGAAACAGCATCTCGGGAGCTGGGAATTCCAACTCCTGCTTGGCTGTTCCAGCTGCTGCCGGCAGCAGGAGGGGCATTTTGAGCCCCAGGGCAGCAGGGCTGGGTGGGCTTTGTGCCCCCAGAAGGGCACAGCCCAATAGTGCCCAATAGCCCTCCCTCCCAGCAGAGGTGTGGGCAGGGTTTGGACCATCCCGCCTGGCAGGGCAGCAGGGGCTGCCCACGGTCCTGCTTGGCTCTGATCCAGGGAAAGGAGGCTCTGATCCAAGGGAAAGGATACTCTGATCCAGGGAAAGGATGCTCTGATCCAAGGGAAAGGATGCTCTGATCCAGGGAAAGGATGCTCTGCTCCAAGGGAAAGGATGCTCTGCTCCAAGGGAAAGGATGCTCTGATCCAAGGGAAAGGTGCTCCGTGCTGACTCTGGATCCAGAGCAGTCTGAACAGATTGAGGCTTGAATGGGATTTCCCTCAAGGGCTTTTCCCACTGTGCTTGGAGGTTGAAATCTCCTTGAACCCTTTGTACTTATCCCCTTCCTTTGGGGGTGTGACACACTGAGAGATTCCAAGCACTAACGAAATAAATTTGGATAAATAAATAAATACCTCTGTTTGAATGCCCAGGAAATGTACTTGCTCCTTTAGGAAAGTGATTTTTTTTCCTGCACAAATGTGACATTTCCAGACACTTTTCTCAAGGAATATTTCGCTCCTTTTCTTGCTTCAGATCAGGAATGTCGAAACCAACCAGTGTTTGGACAACATGGGCCGCAAGGAAAACGAGAAAGTGGGATTTTTCAACTGCCACGGCATGGGAGGGAATCAGGTAAAGCTGGCACAGGAAAGGAAAAGGGGTTTATTGGTCCAATAATTGGTTCTGAGCGGTGTGGGAGCTGAAACAGCACCAGGGAGGGCTGGGGCTTGTCCTGGGCACCCTCAGCATTCGTGGTTCGTTATGAAAAATAGCGGTGATAAAATAGCAGTATAATTTTTATATTAAACCAGTACATTTTATATAAAATGTAATGCTTTGCGTATTTTTGATTTTAGAATATCTATTCAAATTCTGGTTTAGATTAAAGTAATACAATCAATAAACGTTCCAAAATACTGGAGATTTTGAGCAGAAGAATTTTAGGAGTACTCAGCCTTTTCCTCCAGTATCAGCTCCAGCTTTGGAGGACATCTGGATACGTATCCATAGGTCCAGTGAGATAACCCAGGGAAAAGACTTAGAATATTTTCCTGCTGTTAATTAAAAATACATAAAATGTTTCAGACAAAAATACTAAAAAACTTGATCACGAATTTTAATTTATTTTCTGGAGTTGGAGGAAAAAATCTTCATAAAAATGAAATGGGAAAGAATCTCCATAAACGTGGCTGGACCCACCTGTTTCTAAACATGTACAGAGTAAATATACAAATAACTATACAGTAATATGTAAATGGATAAAATAAGTATATAGGATATTCCTGGAAGGTGAGTTCTTTGCATCAGTGGAATTTCCAATAGTGGGGGTATTTCCCTTGGAGAGGTTGGAAAGGTGATTGGGAATGTTGGGCTCATTGTACCACCCGTGACTGGACGTGGGTTTGGGTTAATTAGTGTAAAATTTGCATATTCTAATGCCTGAGAATTAATCAGCAGAGCTGATTCACTTGGGTTTCACTGAGTTGTGCAATGGAAAGAATTAAGGGACTTTTAAGTTTATTTTAAACCACGTATGTTTTTAATTAATTTGAATTTTTAATTTCTCCTGATTCTTAATTAATTCTAATTCTTAATTAACGCTACTGCTCAATTAGTTGTAAGTGTTTAACTGTGTGTGTGGGGTGGTGCTGCTGGGGCAGCTCTGGCTCTGCTGCCCCAGCACAGGGGGGTGCAGGGCTGGGATGTTCCCGCACTCGCTCCTTATTCCCCATCCCTGATCTCACCTGGAGACAAACTTTGGTCCAGGTTTGGAGGTGACATCTTGCCATGGTCTCCTCCTTCCCCTTGCTCCTTCCTGGGTGAACTTCAGCCTCATTTTTCCATTTTTTAGCTTGCTTTTCCTCAGAAAAACCTCTCTCTTCCCCTTCATTCCGAGGGATTTCCCAAATGAACGGCTCCAGGTCCCTTCCCTCAGATCCTGAGAGCCCTGGGAGCAGAGGGCAGCTCTTGCCAGTAAAATCCCAACGTTTCCAGGGAAACTGTGGCTGCCCCATCCCTGGAAGTGTCCGAGGCCAGGCTGGACAAGGCTTGGAGCAAACTAGGACAGTGGAACTGTCAGAACTGGATGATCTTCAATGCCCCTTCCACCCCAAACCATTCCATGATTCCATGATTTTAACCATCATTGATGTCCCTGGGTTAAGTCAGGATGATCTGAACCTCCCCTGCCAACATCACAAATCCTTCCTGTTGTTATTCTCCCCAAGAACTCCCACACAAAGGGGCTGAGACATTTAATTTGCCTCACTTTTGGAAAGCTCTCCATCCTTTAACCCCTGGTGAAGTCCCATAGGAGGGTTGGTGGCCACGAGGGCTGTCCCAGCAGGTGGGAACAATTCCCACCTCATTTTCCTTCTGGAATTCTGTTCCTCAGCTGTTGCTGTCACCCCCCAGCCCTGCTGTGCAGCAGCTCAGCCCTGATTCCTCATTAAAACAGGATTTAATAAGGGCACTTTCCGTGGGAGTCATGTGGATGAATTCCCTGGGGAACGTGGGTGACCCCTGGCTGGCCTGTGAGTGGGAATGATGTGGCTGAGTGGAGAAAATGCACAATCCCAGATTTTGCTGCACCTGCCCAAAGAGCCCAACAAAACCCCAGGGACCCACATGGAGACACAACCCCCTCCCAGAGCTATAAATCCCATGTTTCCAGTCTCTGGGCCAAATCTGCATTCCCCTGGGATCCTCTGGGACTGCAGCAGGGGCTCAGAGCAGGCTGGAGCATTCCAGGGAGGAGCACAAAGTTGGGAGCGCTGGGAAGCTGGGCCTGCCCTCAGCCTGGGGCTGTTCCCAGTGTTGTTCTCTGGGCAGGATAAATCCCAGTCCCTCAGCAGCCCTTGGAAACCTTCCGAAAGCATTGCCTGCTGCAGAGCCCCACTGAGACACACTGGGGTGTCCCCAGTACATGCTGCAAACTTAGTCTATTTAGTTTTATTTAATCTTT
>VXBX01009096.1:136243-153892 GCA_013400415.1 Scytalopus superciliaris
ATTTTTACTTTTATTTAATAATTTTATTTTCTGCTATTTTATTTTTTTTATTCTGTTTTATTTTATACTATTTTTTCTTCCATTTTATTTTGTCATATTCTGCTTTATTTTATCTTGCTCTGTTGGCCATTCCCTGCAGTTGCAGCTCCTGACTTCCCTCCCTGGTGCCTGGTGGGGGTCCGTGTTTCTCTGGGTTTCACTGAACCCCCCCACTGACAGAGTTTCCATCCTTGGTGCTGAGCTCCAGGATAAGGGAATTCCTGGCCCTGGAGGCTGAGGCAGCAGCAGAACAGGTTTTATATGAACTTTCCAACCTGTGAAGGTTGTCCAGCCCTGGCAGAGGCTGGAATGCCATCCCTGGGGAATGTCCCCCTGGAGGTGACACGGGAAGGGCTGGTGTGACTTACATTCTGTAATTAGCCAGAAAATGCAACGCGCCCTCACCCTCTATTTTTAGGTGACATTAATATCATTATCCCTGTAATTAATATGGATGGGACCCAATGCCAGCCTGGCAGTTTGACATCACCTTAATTAGCATTCATTAATCTTTCTTAGCACGCTGAGTGTTCCAAAGCAGCTTCCCTAATTGTCAGTTCAGACACCGCTTACCCACGGAATCCCGGCATGGGTGGCTTGGGAGGGACCTTGGAGCTCATCCCGTTCCAACCCCAACCCCTTCCACTATCCCAGCCTGGCTCGGGGCTGTCCCAGGAGGGGGGGGAGCAGAGGTTGGAGCCGTGTGACGCTGTGTGCCCTCCCCCTGTGTGTCCCTTCCCCAGGTGTTTTCCTACACGGCCGACAAGGAGATCCGCACGGACGATCTGTGCCTCGACGTGTCGCGGCTCAACGGGCCCATCCTCATGCTCAAGTGCCACCACATGAGGGGCAACCAGCTCTGGGAGTACGATGCCGAGGTACCCACGGGCTCGGGGACGGGGCTGTCCTTGGCAGAATCCCAGAACTGTCCAGGCTGGAAAAGCCCTCCCAGCCCCCAGAGCCCACCCTGTGCCCGATGCCCACCCTGTCCCCCAGCCCAGAGCTCTGAGTGCCACGGCCAGTCCTGCCTTGGGCACCTCCAGGGCTGGGCACTCCAATCCTCCCTGGGCAGCCCCTGCCAAGGCCTCACCACCCTTTCCATGGGGAAATTCCTCCCCATGTCCCCCCTGCCCTTCCCTGGCCCAGCTGCATCCCATTCCCCCCCCTCCGGGAGTGTCCCTGCCACAGCACACACCTGGGAGGGCAAAGCAATTCAGGCCCCACCAGCTTTGAAGTTGTATTTTCATTTGACATGTAAGAATTCTCTAAGTTTTGGGTTTAGAGGGGTTAAAAAGTCAGTTATTGCTTCAAAAGGCTCCTTTCTAGCAGTTGGTGTTGTGCTTCCTCACAAAATTAAAGAAGTATTTGGCAGTTTTTTAGACAAATGAAAATCACACCTTCCTATTCGTAATATTTATATTCTATATTTTATTAAACAAGATCTTTGGGGTTTTTTTTAGTTAAAGTCTTTTCAGCTTATTTATGTTGGCTCTTAAAGGTAATAAGATAAGAAACATGGTGGGTTATGGTGAGATGGCAAAGTTAATATAAAATACATGTAACTATCTCAGGATTTTATGGCCAAATAATCCTTCTTTTTAAGTGAGACACAAGACAGCAAATGAAAATTACAATTCCCTCATGGAAAGGGCTCTCCAGGCCTGGAACAGGAGCTCCCACCCCTGGAGGAATTTCAAAGCCATGTGGGTGTGGCACTTGGGGACATGGATCGTGGTGACCTGGGCAGTGCTGGCACTAAATGGTCTTGGAGGGCTTTTCCATCCTAAATGATCCCATAATTTTAATTTAACACATTTTTCTCCTTAATAAGAAGTTTCTTTCTCCCTACAGAGATTTCCTGGATATTTTGACAAGGTTGAGGTGGTTTTGAGGACATTCTTTCCAGCAATTAACACCTGAGATTTAAGACCTTACCTTCCTGCCCCTCGTTCCTGCAATAATTGATGTTTAATCAGTTTTGTTTGGTTTCAATAGACATTAAGGGAGTGACCAGAGGTCGAGGTGGTGGAATTGGGTCCCAGGTTCCAGATCCATCTCCAAATCCAACAGGGGTTGACATTCCCTTGCTCCCAGTTGCCCACAGCAGGTCCAGGCAGGGCTCTGCTGAAATCCAGGGTAATTTTGGGATGTCTAGAGAATTCCTGGGGATCCCACTGGATCCTGATGTGTCACAGCAGTGTCCTCTGCCCACTGCCATGTGTGGGTCACTGTTTTAAGGTGTAACACCCTAAAATTTCAGCTTTCCACACTCTTAAATTGTAAGATTCCAAGTTTAGCTCAGTGATACCTCAAGGGATAAAGTGGAAAAATGTTGTTTTAAAAGATATATATTCTAATGGCTTCTTTCCGTGGCTGCAAAGGTAGAAAAATACTGATGGATTTAAGACACATAATGTTTTAAAAATTATTTCCAGCATTCACAGAAATGACTGTGTCATCTCTCTGCCTGGAAAGCTGGAATTGTGCCCCAAACCCAGTCCTTTTACACAGCGAACAGGCTGGGTGTTCTCTCTTCGCTGGGCACATCCCCTGGCGGAGTTTGTGCAAAGCCCAGCTCAGCCAGGAGATGGAGCTCACAAAAAGGGAATGCTCCAGCATTTTGTAGCAGCATCTCCAGAGGTTGCTGCTTGTCCTGCTGGGAAACAGCCCTTTGCTTTCTGTACCTCTGTGTTTATCAACGAATATCTGAATATTCAGACTTCAGCTTCCCTTCTGCCCTTGCACTGCAGTACTGCTATTTACTGGAAGTTTATCAGTGTATTTCTAGCCTCCAGACATATTTAATATCCCGTATTTTTTCCAAGAAAACAACCAGCTTGTGGTATCTTAATTTTCCCAAACAGTTACAAGACATTGCCTGGCCCCTTGAATCTGCTAATTTGGTTTTCCAGTGAAATTACACTAATTATTACCTTTATTTGCCTATTCAGTGCTTGAATGGAGAGGATTTGGGGTGGTTATTCTGTGGTTTCAGACCATATTCCTCCTCCTGCTAAAGGTGTTTAGGAGTTAAGGCTTGACAATGGATAACAGGGCTGGGGATATAAATAACCATTAAAATGGATTTCTCAGTATTGATTTTCAGGGAATTTTTTGTGGTTTCATGCCAGTATTAAATATTTCCTAGTGCTGTAGTTCAGTTTACATATGGTGTTTAAATATATCACATATTCAAGGCCAGCCTGGAGCAACCTGGGCTAGTGGGAGGTGTCCCTGCCCATGGCAGGGCGTGGAACCAGCTGAGCTTTGAGGTCCCTTCCAACCCAAACCAGTCTGTGATTCCAGGATTCCATTATAAGATTCCTGGCCCTTTTCCAAGCTGCCCATCCCTCACAAGGGCAGCTCCATCAGCTGTGCCATGGGGTGTGCCAAGTAGGATTGTCCAGCTCCCACAGGCTTCCTGTCAGCATTTTATATCCTATGTATTAGGTATAAATGTGTTTGCTTTGGAATAGGGTGGGAAATGAGGAGAGGGATCGTTAGAAGAGATCTGGGAATTCTGTCAGGCTGGAGCCAGAGGTGCTCCTTTGGTGCCTGACCTTGCTTGTCTTGGGAATTCAGAGTCTTCCCAGTTTTGCCAGCTAGCCAGTTGTTTTGCCCTGGGTGGGGATGTTTTGCAGGACCCTTTAGGGTTCAGCTCCAGGTCGGTCCCTGAGGCTGAGCTGGAAGCACCGGGAGCGAGTCCTGTCCCTGCTCCCATACCTGGGACTCCTGGCGTGTCTCCCTGTGACATCCAGGGACACCTCAGCATGTGGAATGGGAGGGAATCTCGTGACCCGGCACACACGGGTGAGCCAAGGGGAAAGCTGAGGCTGTAATTATGTCACAGCTGATGGGAAATAGTTTATTTCCTTGTGTGGGAATGGTGATGTCGGGATTTGTTCCTAATGGATTCCTCGGGATTTGTTCCTAATGGATTCCTTGGGATTTATTCCAAGGCTGCCAGAGCTCAAGGAGTGTTTGGACAACACTCTCTGCGACAGGGTGGAATTTTGGGATGTCCTGGGCCAGGGTTTGGACTGGATGATCCTCGTGGGACCCTTCCAGCTCAGATATTCCAGGATTCCAGGATTTGATCCTGCATAATCACCATCATTTGTCCCTAAACATGCTGTCCGTGCAAAGCTGTGGAATTTCCATTCAGAGAGAGTTGAGGGGCTTCCCAGAAAATGTTTCTTGAGTCACTGATTCCAATTTCCTTTTGTCTCCCCTTCCATCAGTACTATGGGAAATGGGAATATAGCTTTGAGGTAAGTTTGGTTCCGGCTGCGATCCCTGTGCCGATCCCCAAACCCTGGAGTAGTGTCCCCCTCCTCCGCCAGCAGTGCCTGTAGCTGTGCCACCTCTTAGTGCCTTCCCACAGATGCCTCAGCGTGCCAGACTTTCTTTCTCAGGTGCTCTGGAGCCAGGCTGGGAGAGCTGGGAATGTTCCCCTGGAGAAGGGAAGGCTCCAGGGACACCTGAGAGCCCCTCCCAGGGCCTAAAGGGGCTCCAGGAGAGCTGGGGAGGGACTGGGGACAAGGCAGGGAGGGACAGGACACAGGGAATGGCTTCCCACTGCCAGAGGGCAGGGATGGGGGGGATATTGGGAAGGAATTGGTGGCTGGGAGGGTGGGCAGGCCCTGGCACAGGTTGGGCAGAGAAGCTGTGGCTGCCCCTGGATCCCTGGGAGTGCCCAAGGGCAGGTTGGATGGGGCTTGGAGCAGCCTGGGCTGGTGGGAGGTGTCCCTGCCCATGGCAGGGGGGGGCACTGGATGGGCTTTGGGGTCCCTCCAACCCAAACCATTCCGGGTTTCCACGTCCCAGAGAAAAGTCTGCTCACATTACCAAGATGATGCTTATCCGGTTTTTACCCATAAACAATCCAGTAACTTCAGGTAGTTAAGGAATACGAACATGCCATACAGAGATTCCCAAGTAATTTATTTATGTCCCTCTGTTTTCCCTGAAAAGAATCACAGGCAGAAGGAACAGAGAGCAATGATACATAATGAAACAAACCCAACATTGATGTTCACTCAAAGTGGCATTATAAGGACACTTGTCCTTGATATTTTTAGTGGCCTTTTTATACTCACATCACTTTTTCCCTCATCAAGCCAAAAACATGGAGAAGGAATGGGTAGGAGGAGCATGCCCAGCTACCCTGGCAGCACCAGCCCTGGGGAACCTGCAGGGATGGGCAAAATTTAGGGGAGTAGGACCTGCCCTCCATCCCAACACACGTGGGACTGGCACCATACAGGAGAAGCTGGAATTGTAGTTGGAGGAAAAAAATCCTTAATCTCATAAGTAAATGTTAATTCAATGTATTTTTAACTCAGTAACTCTCAAATAGGCTCTGGGGTGGTCAGTGCAGGACATCAGTGCAGGAGGAACATCCTCTCTCTCCCCAGATCCTGCTGCACTGTGGGAATTGGGGATTGGAGCAAAGCCATGTGTTGGGGGGGGCTGTCGGATCCAGAGGCACCGTCGGCTCTGGATTGTGGGATGTAAAGGGGACGGTCCCAAGAGTCCTGTGTGAAACGAGCCTCGTGCATAAGTATCCCAGCAGTATCCCAGCAGTATTCCCACAGTATTCCAGCAGTATTCCTGCAGAGCCATCACTAATGTTCCCAGCAGTGTTCCCAGCAGTGGGTCCCAGCAGTCTTCCCTCATATTCCCGCAGTATCCCCAGCAGTATTCCTACAGTATTCCCAGCAGTATTCCTACAGTATCCCAGCAGTATTCCCACAGCATCCCCAGCAGTACTTCCACAGTATTCCAGCAGTATTCCCGCAGTATTCCAGCAGTATTCCTGCAGTATCCCCAGCAGTATTCCCACAGTATTCCTGCAGTATCCCCAGCAGTATTCCCACAGTATTCCCCCAGTATTCCTGCAGTATCCCAGCAGTGTTCCCACAGTGTTCCCCCAGTATTCCCCCAGTATTCCCGCAGTATTCCCGCAGTATCCCATAGGAGCAGTCCCACCCTTCCCCAGTCCCCAGTGTCACTCCGCCGTGCCCGCTGTGCCCCAGTGACATGCCCATGTGTGTGCCCCCAGACCCACACGTTCCTGCACGTGATCACGCAGTCGTGCCTGACGCTGAGCCGGCTCGAGGACGGCTCGCACGGCCCCACGGTGGAGGCCTGCAATGGCAGCCCCCTGCAGACCTGGATCCTCCGCAACTATTCCCGCCTGGAAGTCTTCCGGAGGGTTTACTACAGCCCCACCGACTATTTCCTTTAGCACGTGGGCAGGTTGGCACAAGCGGCAGGTACAGGGGTGGCGGCTGAAGGGGCTCCCGAAAACTCGGTTTTATTGCCATAGAAATCAAGACCAGAAGATTATTACATAGAGAGAATAGATGTTTAATGTTAGCTCTGCTTGGTCCCTGCTAGTTCTTAGGACTCATCATTAGTTATCCATAGTTTTATTCTTCCTTAGAGCTACTTATGGATGAATCCAACTACCTGGATCTCTTGATGTGCCTGTGATTGTTACTGCTTGAAATAGCTGAAGATTTGGCCACTTTTCCAAGCCATAAAAATTTCCAAGCCAATTGCATCATAGTTCTCAAAACCATTCATTTTTGTATATAATTTTTCTTAGAATTTATCATAGAATTTTCCATAAAATTTTGTAGATTTTTGTAGATTTTTTCCATAGGATTTTCCATAATGTTTTCTAGATTTTTTTAGATTTTTTTTCCATAGAATTTTTCATAAACTTTTGTAGATTTTTTTAGATTTTTTAAATGGAATTTAAAAAAAAATTGTAATTTTTTTAAGATTTTTTATAGAATCTTCCATAAAAATTTTCATCAATTTTTTTTAGATTTTTTCAGAATTTTCACAGACTTTCTCATAAAATTTTGTCGAACATTTTAGACTTTTCACAGAATTTTCATAGAGTTGTCATAGAGTTTTCATAGAGTTTTTCATAGTGTTTTCACAGAATTTTGTAGAGTTTTTCATAGAACTTTCAGATAATTCTCTGAGCTTGAAAACTCCTGATTTATGCAATTAAGTTCCTGATTTCCAGAAATTCAATCCCAAAGATATCGGTGACAGAGAATTTCAAACCATCAAAAGATAACTGGGGTCAGACTGGGCTGTTTTGGGGTTAATTCATCTTTTCTCCCCCCTCCAGGAGGCTCCAGAATTTTCCTGCCCATCCTCATTCCCCTGTTTGTTCCTTTGCACTGTTTGATTATCCAGGGAATGATCTAAAAAGAAGGTTTCAGTCCTGAAATTGCCTCTTCCTGTGATTGTTGGTGTTGGGGCAGTGGGACAATCCCTGTGGAGCTGCTGCAGAGTCCAGAGGAGGCCCTGGAGATGCTGCAGGGCTGGAGCCCCTCTGGGATGGGACAGGCTGGGAGAGCTGGGGGGGCTCCCCTGGAGAAGGGAAGGCTCCAGGGACACCTGAGAGCCCCTCCCAGGGCCTAAAGGGGCTCCAGGAGAGCTGGGGAGGGACTGGGGACAGGGCAGGGAGGGACAGGACACAGGGAATGGCTTCCCACTGCCAGAGGGCAGGGATGGGGGGGATATTGGGAAGGGATTGGTGGCTGGGAGGGTGGGCAGGCCCTGGCACAGGTTGGGCAGAGAAGCTGTGGCTGCCCCTGGATCCCTGGGAATGCCCCAGGCCATGTTAGATGGGGCTTGGAGCAACGTGGGCTGGTGGGAGGTGTCCCTGCCCATGGCAGGGGCTGGATTAGAGGATCTCCAGGTCCCTTCCAACCCAAAGCAGCCCTGCCATCCCCATCTAGCTCCATCCCCATCCACAGCTGGGATACAGCTGTGCTCCCCAGACTGTTCCAGTGTGTGGCCTCCCCAGCTGTGTCCAGATGTGCAGCTGCTGACCTGACATGTGTAGAGGTGCATCTAATTTTCATTTAATAGTTTTAATTGTTTTTTAGGAACTGAAAGACCTCCTAGGAAATACCAAAGTGGTAAATGCAGCATTTCTTAGCAAAGGGGCTCACATTGTGTGTTAATTGCTGTGATTTTGTGTGTGAAACCCTGGGATCAGTCCAAGGAATGATGGAGGGAACACCCACGGCTCAGCTGGGAACGTACCTGTCTTTTCTATTTAAATACACAACTTGATGTTTAACTTCTCTGGATCTCTCCAGGAACTTGTTCTCCCAGAGCTTTAGAACAGAAGAGGATTTATTCCTTCAGAATCAGCTCCGTCTCCTTCTGATCTCCCATCCCTCAAAAACACACCATGGTGGGAGCAGAAGGGGATGGGTGTCCCAAAGAAGGAGAAACGTGTTGGGAGCAGAAGAGTTTCCATATAATTTATTCCCACCAGCAGTAATTTCTGCACTAGCAGAGCTCTGCTCTGAAATGCTCCGTGTTTTTGTGTTGCTGGAGACTCAACTCCTTCATGCAAACTGCTGNGTTGGGCAGAGAAGCTGTGGCTGCCCCTGGATCCCTGGGAATGCCCCAGGCCATGTTGGATGGGGCTTGGAGCAACGTGGGCTGGTGGGAGGTGTCCCTGCCCATGGCAGGGGCTGGATTAGAGGATCTCCAGGTCCCTTCCAACCCAAAGCAGCCCTGCCATCCCCATCTAGCTCCATCCCCATCCACAGCTGGGATACAGCTGTGCTCCCCAGACTGTTCCAGTGTGTGGCCTCCCCAGCTGTGTCCAGATGTGCAGCTGCTGACCTGACATGTGTAGAGGTGCATCTAATTTTCATTTAATAGTTTTAATTGTTTTTTAGGAACTGAAAGACCTCCTAGGAAATACCAAAGTGGTAAATGCAGCATTTCTTAGCAAAGGGGCTCACATTGTGTGTTAATTGCTGTGATTTTGTGTGTGAAACCCTGGGATCAGTCCAAGGAATGATGGAGGGAACACCCATGGCTCAGCTGGGAACGTACCTGTCTTTTCTATTTAAATACACAACTTGATGTTTAACTTCTCTGGATCTCTCCAGGAACTTGTTCTCCCAGAGCTTTAGAACAGAAGAGGATTTATTCCTTCAGAATCAGCTCCGTCTCCTTCTGATCTCCCATCCCTCAAAAACACACCATGGTGGGAGCAGAAGGGGATGGGTGTCCCAAAGAAGGAGAAACGTGTTGGGAGCAGAAGAGTTTCCATATAATTTATTCCCACCAGCAGTAATTTCTGCACTAGCAGAGCTCTGCTCTGAAATGCTCCGTGTTTTTGTGTTGCTGGAGACTCAACTCCTTCATGCAAACTGCTGTTGCTTTGCAGCAGTATTTGCTGGCCCTTGGTTTGTGCTGTTCTGTCCCGTTCCCTCCCGGCTGGGTTCAGCAGAGGGGTCAGGGTGTCCTGGCTCCCCAGGAGGAGGTGAGTGGGGCTGTCCTGGGGCTCCACGAGGGATGTCCTGGCTGGTGCAGTGACTCGACCAGAAGCCCCCAGATGCCCCTGTGAGTTGCCAGCAGTAATTCTCTGTCTCCTCTCTTGCAGAAGCTCACCCTGAGGCACGTGAACAGCAACCAGTGCCTGGCAGAGCCATCGGAGGAGGACAGGCTGGTGCCCACCATGAGGGAGTGCGGGGACAGCCGCTCCCAGCAGTGGCTGCTGCGCAACATGACCCTGGCGGCCTGAGCTGGGCATGGATCTCCTCCTCCTCCTCCTCTTCCTCCTCTTCTTCCTCCCCCTGCCCTGCTCCTGCTGAGCCCAGCCCTCTCCAAATCCCACCAGAGCCCCGGGAAGCGGTTCCTCGGGGCTGCAGGTCTCCTCATGCCCCTGTGGCTGCTCAAAGAAGCTCCTCTGAGCCCCGAAATGGTAAAGCACGTGCTGGTATCGACACAAATGTGCTCAGAGATGGTTCCAGAGACATCAACCTACACCAGAGAGGTGCTGCTGTGTCTCACACACCACCACAGAGAGGTGGCCCGGTATGAAAAGCCTTATGGCACCAGTTGGCACGGGGAGCTGTTCTGGCCGGTGTGTCCCGAGCTGGGGTGATGGTGCCAGTGCCCCTGGCAAGGCCTGAAGAATATGTGCTCTTTTCAGAGGGATCTGACAGCACCAAACTGAGCAGCAAAGTCACCAGACAGAGCTAAAGCTTCATGGTTTGTGCTGGGAAAAAATGTGATCTGATGGTTGGAAAACTGGGCAAAGACTGCACCTAAAAATGGACTTGCATCAAATGAGGTAACAGAAGACATGGGATGTCGAGAGGAAGGAGTGGCACACGTGGTCCCTCAGACCAGCACGGGGGCAGCTGTCCTCCCCATGGGAATGGAACTGGCTGGGGCTGCAGGGACAGAGGGAGGGACCAAACCTGCCCCTCTGGGACCACCAGAGCCTCGAGAGCCTCCAGTGCTGGCCGCCCTCACCCAGCAGTGCATCCTGTCCAGGGCACAGGCGGAGCTGCATCCCTGGGTGCCCTGCCAGAGCTGCACCCACTCCTGGGTCTGCCTCCAGGGCCTCTCACTTCCAGAGCAGTGCCAGAGGCCAGGTCCTGTTTTTTAGTGGCTTTGTGGCTCGGTCCCTTTGTCTGTGTGGTCATTGCTGCTGGTGGTGGCGGAGGTCCCTGGTGGGCTGTGGGGACAGGTCCTGCCCAGGCAGGTGACATTTCCCATCCCTACCATGACCTTTCCTTTCGTGACCACCCACAGTCCGTCTGTTGCACTCCAGGCTGGGTTTTTGGCAACAGGCTGTGGCTTCTTATTGCCCAGAGGGCTCAGGAGCCTGAAATCCTGGGGCAGCGTGATCCCAGCATGGGGAAGGGGTGAAATGTTTCCCAGGATTTCACTCACGATTCCTCAAAAGGTCTGTAAATGCTCTGGGTCATTAAAAAGGACACTATTTTCTGTATAATGCTCTGGTGGTTCTGGATTAATCGTGTCATATATGGACATATTATAAATTTATAGCTCATATTTTCTTGATACACATCATTAAATGAAAAGCAGAAGGGTGTTAATTGGGAAAGTGGTTGCTGTGCCTGAATGGAGCTGGAGTGTCATGGGATAACTCGGACTGGAGGCTCATCTTCAGCCTCCCTGCTCAAAGTAGGGTCAAACTCTTCCAGTCCTCATCTTCAACTCACCACAGAAGTGCAGAATGTGGCTTAGAAGCACCAAAAAAGAGGGAGGCTGTTGTTGTGCTCCACAGGAAGAGCATGAAAACATCATGATGGAATTTAAATGGTAAATTCCACGCAGGAGAAGATGAAGAATACATTCCCGTCCTTCCCAAGGGCTTGGCCACCCTCACAGACCTGGCTGGTGGGTCCTGTGTGCAGGCACGTGGGGTTTGGGGTCTGCAGGAGGACGTGTGGAGGGTCCTGCACTGCCTGGGAGGGGCAGGGGAGGGCAGCTGGTGGGGTGAGCTCTCGGGGTGTCCCCTCCCTGGGTGTGAAGGGTGAGGACCCTCACACCCTCAGTGTGGCCCTGTCCCATCCCAAGGTCTGCTGGGTGTCGTAGCCAGAGGTGATGGCAAAGTCCTGGCAGTGGCTGACTGCTGGGCTTGGGTGTGGCCCCAAAACCAGGGAGAAAAGAGTCCTTTTCTCCTCAGAATTCCCGTAAAGGCAGATTTGATTATAAACTCCAATTGAAACCAGTATATTGTGGCTAAAGGACAGCACACTGTAAATGTTCTGAGAGAGATTATTGGTCCCTGCCCCCCTTTGCTGTACAGTTCAGTATTTATACAGTTTTGTAGCATTAAAATATACTGGTTTAGTTTTCTTTTGGTGCATTCCTCTTTTTCTAGATGATTTTTATCTGGTAAAGGACTTATCTGCTAAAACCCCCAAATTTCCCCACAATAAATCCATTTTTAGGGCTTTATTTCCACATGGAAGGTTGGAAAGGGGTCGGAGGGGTGGGAGGGGACAGGACTTGGCAAGTGTTGGGTTGGAACAGGGGCTTCAACTGTCCAAAGCTGGAGTTTAAGGCTCAGTTTCCTAGATATTCCCTGGAAATCCATGGAAATCCTGGACTATCCCAGGCCATTATGCTGGAACACCGAGCTGGGCTGTGCAGGCAGTGGAGCCCCAGGGGGCACTGAGTGGTCCCCGTCTCACACTTGAACCCCTTGGGCTTGCCCTGCTCTGCTGGATGTTGCCAAATGCTGCATTATCCCAGCTTTTGTTGGGAAAGGAAAGTCATAATTCCATGGGGGAAATGTAGTTGGATGAATGGGAGCAGTTGGAGCAACCTGGGATAGCGGGAGGTGTCCCTGCCCATGGCAGGGGCTGGAATGGGATGAGCTTGAAGGTCCCTTCCCACCCAAACCATTCCAGGATTCTGCCATGCTTTGGGCTTGTTTCAGGGGTTGGAGCATTTCCTGAAGTTGCCTCTGGAATCCTGGGTGATCTCTGGAAGGAAGGAAGGAGGGAGGGCACCTTAAAAACAAAGGATTTATAAACACATGGAAATTAATCCTCCTGAGAGAGAGAAGGAAGGACCAACTCATGTGGAAGTGGTTCCTGAGAACTTTTAGCACAAGCATTTATATGTAATAGTGAATTTTGTCTGATTTTACTGGCAAGTGCAGTGGCTGGACAAGATTAGGCCTTTTTGGTCCAAAAAGTGACAGAAAGTGGTAAGTGTGTTGAGAGAAAATGACGTGCCCTTTATCTGTGTTGTCTTAGCATAACAAATCATTAAGATGATAAAGATTTTGTAATAATATTTTTTTTGTTTTATAGCTTTATAAATATTATAATTTTATAACTTTATATACTTTCTATATTTCTATATAGTTTTATAATTCATCCTCCTCCACTGCTACACTGCACTTTGATCAACTCAGTCACAAAAAGCCCAGCTAATATCTCAGATTCCCTTCATCCAGAGGAGCACCCTCGCTCATAAAAATACGGAGAAAAACCCCAAATGAGCTCCTTTTTATCCAGATTCCTGTTTCAGGTTGTCTTTGCAGAGGCAGCTGTTTGTGTGTGTGTGCTTGTGTGTCTGTGTCTGTGTGTGCTGAGCTGCACTTGGTCCCAAACACCCGGATCACAACACGACTGTCAACTTTCCGTGCTGATTATTAAACTAGTTTGCAAAGATGCAATTGACTGCCGAGCCCGTGTTAATTATGGATGTGAGTCATTTACATAAATCACAAAATAATCCATTTGTGAGTGATGAATGCAGACACAGAGGTGTTTTCCATGTTTTTTGAAATTTCTCAGAAATGTGGGTAATCAGGACTGATGGTAAATTACAGTGAGGGGAACAACCCATATCTTGTTTCCCTTGAAAACTGGGTTTGTCTCTAGTTTTGAGGTCTCTTTAAGGGGCTTAGAAGCTCCATAGGGCACCACGGGGGATCAGGAATATCCTGGCACTGGTGCCATGACCACCCACTCCAACTCCCTTTTCAAACTGGGCCATTTTTGCAAAGGAAAATGGCAGGATCTGCCCTAAAATCCATACCCAGGCAGGTTCAAGGCAGTGGGATTGCATGACAGATGTTTAGGGACTGTCTCTGTTAATTCAGGTCATAAATAATCAGTTTAACCATGTTCTTTCTATTCAACTCCTCCTGCTTCCCTTCAGTATCCACATACTGGCCTCTGGATCAGATAAAGCCTGGAAAATCTTCCAGGTCCTGAAATTAGGGAATTGCAGGTAATAAATGGAAACAGGTAGAAGAGCTGCAGAGGTAACTATTGCCCAGAGGAATTTAAATGGAGCTAAACAAAAACCTCTCCTATCAGCTGGGAAACCTCACGTGGAATGTTCAGGTAGGGAGTCAGGCAAATACTGGAGGTTTGGATTTGTGAGCTCATCAGCACAGGAAGGACATGGAGCTGCTGGAGAGTCCAGAGGAGGCCACAGAGGTGCTCCAAGGCTGGAGCCCCTCTGCTCTGGAGCCAGGCTGGGAGAGCTGGGAATGTTCCCCTGGAGAAGGGAAGGCTCCAGGGACACCTGAGAGCCCCTCCCAGGGCCTAAAGGGGCTCCAGGAGAGCTGGGGAGGGACTGGGACAAGGGACAAAACAGACTGGTTTGGGTTGGAAGGCACCTTAAAGCCCATCCAGTGCCACCCCCTGCCATGGGCAGGGACACCTTCCCCTATCCCAGGCTGCTCCAAGCCTCATCCAACCTGGCTTTGGACATTTCCAGGGATCCAGGGCAAACTGTGCCAAACCTGTTTGGGATTCCGTGCTGCTTCTTACTGAGCCCATTCCTGACCTCCTGTCCCCCTCTGGGGCTGGCTGGTGTGTGACCTCACAGAGCAGAGCAGGGCCGGGCATCGATCCCCCCGTGCTGCTTCCCGGTGCCAACGCAAATGCCGGCGCTGCAGGAGATCAATACCTGGTGCTGCAGGAGATCAATACCTGGCACTCCATCTGGGGCACCCGGGGGGACACTCCTCCATGGCACAGCCCTGCCTTGGCCTGCAGGAGGCTGGGGGGGCCTGGGCTCTTTTAAACCTATAAAAAGTGCAGGAAAGTATGGATGGGGAAAAGTCCATGTTGGGAAAAGTGCTCGTTTGATCAGGACTGTGGTTTGGGTAATATTTGTTACATACTGGCCAAGGCAAGGTTTTATGGTATTTTTCATATTACAGGTGAGTCAGAGGGACTGTGACACATAAATGGGCTGGCTGGGAAAGCTGTGGGACACTTTTGGCACTTGGGGACATGGGGCAGTGGTGGCCTTGGCAGAGCTGGAGAAGGGTTGGACTTGATGGTATTGGAAGGCGTTTCCAACTCAAATGATTCCATGATTTGATGATTCTCCAGGGGCTAAAGCAAAGGCTCCCCCAGCTCTGCTGCTGCTCCCTGCAGCCAGGAGTTTCTGCCTTCCATGGCTCTGGAATTAGTGCTGGCCTCTGCCACAACCCTCGGAGCTCCCTGCCATAGCCAGGGCCAGAGGACAGGAAATGTCAGAATCCCACAATCCCTGAGGTTGGAAAAGCCCTCCCAGCCCACTGAGTCCAACCTGTGCCTGATCCCCACCTTGTCACCCAGCCCAGAGCACTTGGACACCTCCAGGAATAACCCTAACTCCAGCACCTCCGTGGGCATCCCCTTCCAATACCTGACCCCCCTTTCCATGGTAAAATTCCTCCTGATGTCCAACCAGAGCCCAGCCCATCCGTGGTCACCCTGAGGTGTCCCCAGGGAGCTGCTCAGGATGCAGAACGTGGTTCATCAGCCCCGTGTCTGCTTTTGGTGTCCCTTTGCTCCTGAACTAATTTGATGATTCACAGTGGAATTTTCTGTTCTGCATCCCAGGAACGTTCAGCAACTCCATGTGAATCTGAATTGGAAATCCCCACATGGGTTTCCTGAGTGGCTTTGCATCCAAATCAGTCTTCCCTCTCACTGCAGGGCACTGTCCTCTCCTCCCACTCTGGTGGAAGGACTCCTTGGGTCGATGGCACAACTAATTACTGCGAAAAAAAATCAATCAGCTCGTGGCTGGGTGGGAAAAGAGTGTTCTGGGCTCTTCCTTCCTCACCCTGATGAGGGCTGGGTTGGCTGAGAAGCGGCACTAAGGAACAGGGACATCAGAAGGAATTAGAGCTGAAGGCACAGTTAATTCCTGGTGTTCCCACTCTGTCCTGTGGCTGTGGAGTAATGAGTTTAGCAGGGACTTCCATCTCTCGAGGCTCCTGGCCGGGGGGACAGAGCTCCTCCAGGGCCTCCTTGTCACCAAGGTCCTTCTCATGACAAAGGACATTTTCCCTTGTCTATCACTTTCCTTTCCAGTTGCATTATTCCCCCACCTCACCATGGCTGGCAGGACACGGACACTGGGATCTGCCTGTCTCCCCCAAAGCAATTACAATGTCGAGTTTAATTTCAGTAATTAGCAGGGAATGGCTCCCCTCGGACTGTTGTCGCTCTGTAACTGTAACGTTGTGAAGAATAACAGGAAATCTTTGCCCAGTTCCAACCTAGAGATGGGAAAGAGGCAAGAGAGACCCCTGGGAAAGCAGGAGGGATAGAGGGAGGAGAAAGAAATAGGAGAAATAAGGGAGTAGGAAGGAAAAAAGGAGAGGGGAAGCTGGTGAGGCTGGGTGGCCTCTGATCCAGGAGGCTTCTGGCACTGCTTAGCAGGAATTTGGGATGAATTCCACCCAGAATTTCTTTTAATTGGGTGGGAAAAATAACAGACATCGTGTGTTGCAGGAAGAAAAGTAAGGTAGGGAATGTGAGAGATTGGATGGGAACAGAAAATAGCAAAGTGAGACTCATCTTGGGAAAATTAAAATCATTTCCCAGCAAAAAAAGAAAAAAAAAAAAAAAAAGGCCTGAAACAAATGCAGTGTCAGGGAAAGACCTTGGAAACCAGTTCTGAGGAAGGTGAAGAGACAGTGGTGAGAAAATGAGGTGTGGGTGGGCTTCACTGCACGACTAAAAGCTGGCAATCCCAACTTTCCCAGCAGTGCATGGTCATGGAACTCATGGCAGGGGTGGGCACCAGCCCTGGAGCAGCAGGAGCAGCAGGTGAGGAGTGAAGGGCCTTGGAGTCGGTGTGACCCTTCGGAGCATCGCCAGGTCCCCTCAGCCCAAACTGCACTGTAATTCCCTGGCTACTTATCCGAATTTTTGGGCTGTTTCCACTTCCCACCAGTCCCAGCCAGGGCCGAACTTTGTGTCTCTGCTGCATGGCAGGATCGTGCTGCTGCTTCCTTGTTCTTTTCTGTTCCTCGGGCTGCTCTCCAAAACCCTGCCCCTTTCGAATGAGGGATACAAGGACTGGCCCCAGTATCCCACTGGCACTCGTGTGCCAAGCACAGGGATAATGACACATTCCTGGACCTGCCTCTGCTCCACTTGTGTTTGCAAATATCCACCAGGTGGGACTTTCTGACCACAACATCATTTCCACGGATGTCTGAGATGGGAAGAAATCCTTCCCTGGGAGGGTGGGCAGGCCCTGGCACAGGTTGGGCAGAGAAGCTGTGGCTGCCCCTGGATCCCTGGCAGTGTCCAAGGGCAGGTTGGACGGGGCTTGGAGCACCCTGGGCTGGTGGGAGGTGTCCCTGCCCATGGCAAGGGGTAGGACGGGATGTGCCAGTCCCTCACCACCCCGAAAGCCACCAATTTTAACCCCTCTAATGCTGGTTACCGTGACCCCATGGAATATCCGTGTGTGGGTAATAAATAAAATAAAATAAAATAAAATAAAATAAAATAAAACAATATGCAGCAGGTAAAATAATAAAACTCTAAACCTCACCAATATCAGATCCCAGCAAGTATTTCCATGTAATAATAATGCATTACATACAGACTCAGAGCTGCACTGTCCCGTTGAAGAGCATGGGGATTTTGCCACTTATTTTGTATAAAAAATGACATCCTGAATACTGAGCAAAAGTCTCATTGGCTGCTGACTGAAACACTTTGCAAAGTGAAATCATCATAGACTTTCTGTCTGAGGACTGCTGCCTTTGTTGAGTCTCACAGAGGTAATGAGGGTTTGGAAAAGCCTGATGTGTTGGGAATGGATGGTTTGTATGAAATCTGGCAGCTTCACTGAGCCCACCCATCTGCTGCTGGTGACACGACATGGCACTGTGGGATGTCAAAAGGCCTTTTGGGTGACTTTCCTCTCTGTGTCCCTGTTCCATGGGCAAGTGACTTTGGAACATTGCCTTTTCACTGCGTATGGGAAAACCGGAGACAGGGAGGAGAAATGGCAATCCAAAGA
>VXBX01009096.1:166093-192528 GCA_013400415.1 Scytalopus superciliaris
GCTGTGCTGCCTTGGATTTTGAGTTTTGAAGTACAATCACAATGTTCTGCTGATCCTACTGGGAGCAGATTGAATTTAATTGGGAGTGAAACCTGGGCAGGTTTCACAGCAGCCCCGGAGGGTGAGTCTGCTCTTCCAGGGGTTTCTCTTGCATCCCAGGGGCAAACCAGATGTTCAGTGCAGAGGGAAGAACTTCCTCCTTTCCAGCCTGGAAAGCTGCCTTTGTAGTGGTTGTCCAATCCCCTCATATCAGTTACTGCAGGAAAAAATCATCATCAGTTTGTGTCATTAAGTTCAATTGAAATTGTGTTGGATTTTGATACTCAGAGGAGTGGGATGAGATGATCCTTGAGGATCCTTCTGACCCAAACCGTTCTGTGATCTTCTGGCAAGGTCTGACTAGGAAACTCTTTTTTTGTGTTTAGGATTGGACTCAGCTCTAATGTTTCCTTATAAACCCAGTTACTTCCACTGGGATCTGCCTTCCCAAGCAGGGAATGTGTGCTGAGCAGAGCAGCAGTTCCAGGAGCAGCTTTCCCCCAGCACTGGATGTGCCTCGTGGTGCCTGTGCTGCCACTCCTGGCATGAGAGCCGGGCAGAGGAGCTGAGAAATCATGGAATCACACAATGCCAGGAGGAGGGATCCCATTCACTTGCCCATTTTCCATGCTATTCCAATCCTTCCCTATCACCAGGGTGCAAGCCCCTCATGAATTACAGCAAGGATTGGAAGGTGCTGAGTGTTCCTCCCTCTGTATATTATATTTATAATAAACAGGGATTTAGGAGCTGAACATCCTTGGTTTGAGTCACCTCTATCTTGGTGTGGACTTGGAGCCTCTTGCTTTGCTCCACCAGGTGCTTAGGGAGACTTTTTTCCCTCTTAACTTTCTTTTCTGCTTTAATCCGTTGACTTTTGATCTGCTGCCGAGGGGTTTAGAGAATTAGTAAATATACACAATAAATTTTGTTTTGACTGTCTGCAGAGGCAGTAAAGACTTTTTTGGAGATGTCTAATGAGTTGTTTAAGCAGGATCTTCTTGCTTATAAATCCCACTTGGCTGATTAAAATCACCATTTCCAATGCCTTCTCTCATTAAACCATATAAAAATGATTTCTCATAGATGCCTCCCAACTTGATTAAGTTAATTTACTGCCTCATCACTGAAATTTTAATTTCTGGATATATAAACATTTCTTTATGCTTTCCTTACCGTCCTTAATTACAGGTTTTAGGTTGTTTGGATAATAAGATGTGGGAAGTGGGGAGCAGAGCCAGCACATCCCTGGAGGAAGGGAAGGAACCTGGAGCTTCTGACCCCTCCTGGACGTTCCCGGAGCAGCAGGGCTGAGCTGGGCAAAGTCAGCCTCTCCTTCCCTTCCCTTCCCTTCCCAGCGGGGACTTGTCCCTTTCCAACCAGCCCTTTCTTTTAGGAAAATATCTGAACAGACAGACTTTTTTCGGAGGTCACAGGAGGGGGCACAGCCAAGGATGCTTGAGCTGCCTCAGGAGGCTCCTGTCTCTCCTTGTGATAAGGGAAAGGTTTTTAACTGAAAGAGGGAAGATTTAGATTAGATGTCAGGGAGAAATCCTTCCCTGGGAGGGTGGGCAGGCCCTGGCACGGGGTGGGCAGGGAAGCTGTGGCTGCCCCTGGATCCCTGGGAGTGTCCCAGGCCAGGCTGGAGCACCCTGGGCTGGTGGGAGGTGTCCCTGCCCATGGCAGGGGGTGGCACTGGGTGGGCTTTGGGGTCCTTGTAACCCAAACCATTCCATGGTTCTGTGACCTACAGCTGCTGTGTGGGGAGTGCTCTGGGGTCATCCCAACACCAGGCCCCAGGAGCTTTCCCTGGGAATGCTGGAGGATGCTCAGGGCTGGCTCTGGCCTTGGGTTTGTTCCCATTTTTTGGATCATTTCCCAGCTGAGATGTTCAAATGGCTTTTCAGAATCCGAAGATGGTTATGATTCTCAAGGGTAATTGCTGATCATTTTGGATTATTTTTGATATATCTTCAACCCCTCCATTATCCTGATAACATGTTATTTTGGAGGCCACTCCAAGTGTTTATTTTCCGAACATATTGTCCTTGTTTCTTGTTATTGTGGTGGGGACTGTGAAGCTCCACTGCCACCAAACCTTCCTGGTGGTGTGCAGGGGGAGAACAAGCTCTGACTCTCCCCCTGGATTCTCCCTCTGGCCTTTCCCTCTGGATATGTTTAGGATTGCAGAGCCCTTTACAGTTCCTTTATTATGCTGTGGCTTATCAATAAGGGACTGAAACTGCTGAAAGTGAACGATGAATAAGAACCTGGAGCGTACAAAACCTGGCAGGAATGGGATGTGCATCCGCTTTCCAAACTCATTAAATGTTACTTTGGAAACCTTTTAACATCATTTTCTGATTAAAGAAATCAAACAGCCTGCCAGGCTTTTTAATTAAATAAATAGAGATGGCATCAAAGGCTTATTCCACTGGTTTTACTTTTAAAAACATGAATAATTTGAATTATGAAACTGTGGGTCTCCACAGGAAGGTTTCCCTCAGCAACAGAGACACGGGGGTGATCTCAGAACACAACAGCTCAAGGGAACAAAGAGCTGTAACACAGATGTGACAACTAACAGCATTTAGGTACTTCCTACAACCATGTAGAAGTGTTTTTCTTATGTGTTATTCTCGGGGTTGCTTCGCTTTGAAGAAACCTCAATACAAATTTATAACTTTAAAGGTGGAGCATAAACTATCATAGAATCACAGAACAGTCTGGGCTGGAAGGGACCCTTAAGGGTCAGTGTGTTTGTTCTGGTTTTATCTTGCCATTCAGATGTTGGGATTTTTGTTGCAGGATGGCAGAGGGAGAACACGCTGGAGGTGATGGAGGAATCCAAACATCCCATCCCTGGGTAGCTGGTGGATTGTCCTTCTTCATTCTCTCCTTCTCCAGTGTCTCACAGCAGTTTCTGTGAGCAGGTCCTGGTGTTCAGAAGGAATCATCCATCTCCTTGTGTGGAGAGGGCAGAAGTTTGGGTGGAGGTGGAGTGAGGAGGTCCCAGCCCAGAGCAGCCTCTTGCAGAGCATCCCATGTGCCGGTGCTGCTCCACCAAGGGTGGTTGGCCTTGGAGCACTCCGGGGCTGTCTGTTAGCAGGAGAATGGCAGGAATCTGCTGGGAACAGGGATTTGGAATGTGGAGTCACCTGTGGGGTGTGGACCTGTTGTCGTGGTCTTTGGTGAGGGAGCCCTTGTGTTCTGCCTTGGTGGGATGAGGCAGGAGGGGAGGAGGGGCAGCAGGAGCAATGGAATGACAGTCATTAAGCTCAGGGAGGATGAGGAATTCCCTGCTGAGTGTCTCTTGGAGGGCTCAGTGTTATTAATCAAGGACTGCCTTGTCTCCCCTGGAGATCTCCAGCCTGGCCCATCCCCTGGCTGCTGGAAGGGACAGTGTTGGGGGGTGGAACTGGCTGGGCTCCATCAGCCCCTTCCAACCCAAACCAGTCTATTCTGTCTGTGCTACTGAAGCCCGAGGCATTATTTGAATGTAGCAGCCTATTCCCACTCCTTATTTAACACACTGGATCCCCTGGAAATGCAGCCTTTCCTGGATACTTCCCCTCAGTGAATTATTAATGGTGCTGTCAATTCTGTCAGCAGCCAACTGATACCTCTTAAGTGTTATTTATTTATTGTTTCAATATCATTCAGCGGGGTACCTGCCTCTGGCAGATGTGCTGGCTGTTAAAACCTGCCAGGAAGCCCAGCTGTCTTTTCCATGGATACCTGTTCCTTGTCCTGGATACCTTTGTGTTCACTGTTCTTTATTTGCAGCACAGTGCAGTGGGGGGGTTGGTAAATCCCTTGGCTCCCAGCTGGTCCCTCATGCACTCACTCACCTCAGGAGCTTGAAATGGCCTCAGGTTGCACCAGGAGAGGTTTAAACTGGATATCAGGGAAAATTTTCTTCCTAGAAAGGGCTGCCCAGCCCTGGCACAGCTGCCCAGGGCAGGGGGGGATCCCCATCCCTGGAGGGATTTCAAAGCCCTGTGGATGTGGCACTTGGGGACATGGTCAGGGGTGGCCTTGGCAGGGCTGGAGGAGGGCTGGACTCGATGGGCTCAGAGGGCTTTTCCAGCCTAAACCATTCTGGAATTCTGCAGTCCCACTTACCTGGCTTTCCCGGTGTTGGGATCCCTGAGCAGCCACACTCTGGGTCTGCTTTTGAAGAGGCATAGAATCCTGAGCTCTTCCTTGTCCTTAAATTCTTTATTTCTTTTGCCTTTTGGAGGTGTTTGAACCCGGGGAACTCATGGGGAGTGTGCAGGGAGTGGGATGTGCTGGCCAGGGGTGAGGGGCTCTGTGTGGCTGTGGCTGGTACATCCCTCCAGGGGATGCCATCCTGGCAGCTGTGCCAGGGCTGGGCAGCCCCTTCCAGGGAGGAATTTCCCCAGTATCCAACCTGCCCTCCCCTCCTGTCCCTGTTCCCTGGGAGCAGAGCCCGACCCCCCCCAGCCCCCCTCCTGGCAGGGATTGCAGAGCCAGAAGGTCCCCCCTGAGCCTCCTTTTCTCCAGGCTGAGCCCCCCCAGCTCCCTCAGCCCCTCCTGCTGCTCCAGCCCCTTCCCAGCTCCGTTCCCTTCCCTGCACACCCTCCAGCCCCTCAGGGTCTCTCCTGGCTGGGGGGCCCAGAGCTGAGCTCCAAATCCTGGGGGTTCATCCCAAATTAAGAGCCTCAGCCAGACCTTGTCCTTGGTGTGTTTGACACTTTGCAGCTCGGTTTGTACCAACTGCGGGCTCACAGTTCTGTGGGTGACATAAAATAGTTGTGGTTTCTGTTTAAAGCCCTGTTATGTGTCTGCTGTTGTTTCTTTGTTATTTTAGGGTGAGAGTTAAGCTAAAGAAAAGAGCTGCTTTGACTCTTTGTGTGTTACACAATCAAACCTCCACTTAGTGCTCCTTCTAACTAAATGATGATAAAACCGTTTGGCAGGAGAAGGGGAAGAAGACGTGGGTAAAATGCTGTGATGTTTCAGGAGACTCATCCAAAATGTCATTAGGAATTCTGAGTTTTATGGAGGGGAAAACTGTGCTTGGGCTGGAAACAGCCTGGAGGCTCCTGCAGTGCAGGAGCTGTAACACCCTCCCTGTGGGGGCTCGTCCTTCATCCTTCCCTGTGTTGGTTCTGTGGGGTCTGGGGAGAGCAGGTGGAGCAGGAAGGGGTGAGGAGGACAAGGCTGTGTGTCCCTGGGCTGGGGCTGTACCTTTGTGCTCCTGGGGCTGCTGGGATGGAGCCCCTGCCCATCCTGGCTCCTGCCTGCCCTCCGGACTCATCCCACTGCACGGAGACAAGGGCCAAGTTATTCCAGACTGATCTGCTATGGGAGGCATCCACTGCAGATCATTATCGTGGCTTGTTGCACTGAACTCATCTTGAAGTCAAAAATAAGCTCGTTAGTGACTGTGACGGGGTTCAAAGGATTTTTATCTGTGGATGCCATCACAGCACTGGGAGAGGGTGCAGGGGATGCTGGAACAGCTTCCTCCTCCAACTGCAGGATTCAGCAGAGGCTCATTGTCTTTTTTCTCATCCTTACTGACTCTCTGTAGCCCTTGAACATATTGTGCAGTAGATTAGCAAATCCCAAACCTCACTGCAGAGAAACTCAGCCCTTCTGGTTCAAGTGATGGTGTCTGAACCCCTGTGATTCCAGAGCAGATCTGGGGGATGGATGGGAGAGGGGTAGGAGGTGGTTGCCAAGAGTAGGGCATTGGATCAGGGTGTCCAGGTGCCTCTGGCTCTGTGACCAGCAGGGGAGGGGGCAATTCTCCCCCTGTGCCCCCTCAGGTGAGACCCCCCTGCAGAGCTGACCCAGCCCTGGGGAAACGACCATCACAGGGATGTGGAGCTGCTGGAGAGAGTCCAGAGGAGGCCATGGAGATGCTCTGGGGCTGGAGCCCCTCTGGAGCCAGGCTGGAGAGCTTGGGGGTCTCACCTGGAGAAGGGAAGGCTCCAGGGACACCTGAGAGCCCCTCCCAGGGCCTAAAGGGGCGCCAGGAGAGCTGGGGAGGGACTGGGGACAAGGCATGGAGGGACAGGACACAGGGAATGGCTTCCCACTGCCAGAGGGCAGGGCTGGGTGGGATACTGGGAAGGAATTGGTGGCTGGGAGGGTGGGCAGGCCCTGGCACAGGTTGGGCAGAGAAGCTGTGGCTGCCCCTGGATCCCTGGGAGTGTCCAAGGGCAGGTTGGACAGGGCTTGGAGCAACCTGGGCTGGTGGGAGATGTCCCTGCCCATGGCAGGGGGGGGGATGGGATGATCCTTAATGTCCCTTCCAGCCCAAGCAGTGAGTGACTCCATGGTTCCATGGGTTTGCCTCGTTTCCATGCTCTGTGATGCTCTCCCCAGGGCTGGCAGTGGTGCTGCTGTCAGGGCTCTGCTCACTCCCGACTGTTCCTGCTGACAGGGTCAGTTCTGCTCTTCAGCTCTAACTCTCCCCTTCCAGTTATTTATAACCTTCCAGTCAGTTAACTCCTAAGACTGCAATCTTTCATGCTTGGTCTTTGCTTGGAGGAAAATAGGTTTTGGCGAGTTGGTGGACAAAAAATGTCTTTGCCTTCTGTGGCTGCTGCATTCCTGTGCCCAGCTGTGAGTTCCTGGTCCAGACCAACACTGCTCCTGGGGGGCGGGAGACACATCCAGCCAAAGAGGTGCAATTAACATTGCAAAGGGGACAGTTTTTCATATTCCTACCAGACTTCCATCTCTTCTCACGTATGACTTGCTAAAGTGTTTCTTAGTTGACTGAGGATGCTGAAATACTGAGAGACATTTAGCACAGTTCCCGTGGAATTCCATGGAAAGATGCTGAGGAGCTCATGGAATTCACCTCAGAAGTTCCAGAAAGTTTGAGTTTTCTTTAAAATAACTTGTCTGGTATCTAATGGGTAATTTCTCAGTCAGGAAGAGCTGTGCTTGTTGTTTGATATTGTGTCCACAGTGTAGAAGCTTTTTCATAGGAATTATTATTTTGGATTCCTTACATAAAGAAACTCTGACACAGCACCTTTGCATCCCCTTTGCAGCCCACCCAGTGCCACCCCTGCCATGGGCAGGGGCCCCTCCCACCAGCCCAGCTGGCCTCGGACAACTCCAGGGATGGGGACTCCACCAGCCCCTTCAATGTTTAACAACCCTTTCCAGGAAGGAATTCCTCCTGATATCCAACTTAAACCTCCCCTGGCCCAGCCTGAGCCCGTTCCCTTCCCTCCTGTCCCTGTTCCCTGGGAGCAGAGCCCGACCCCCCCCAGCTCCCCCCTCCTGGCAGAGACTTGCAGCATCACCCCATGAGTGGGCTCAGGGACCCCGAGGGTGCTGCTGCAGTGGGGGGTGCCCTGTGGATCTGCATCCCTCGGGATGTTCCCTGGGCTTACACTGGGCTGGAAAATCTCAGTACACACGTCACCCCCTGATTAATGCCCTGCCACCGGCACATGCAGCCCTGTAATTGCCAGGGATTTTTCATGCATGTCGTGGGCAGGTTTAATTTTGTTTAATGCATGTCGTGGCCTCTTCTATTTCTAGTTGACTCTCTGCCAATACACAGGTTTTTCAAGCATAGTCAGTGCTGGCTGGCCAAAACAACCCCAAAGAAACAACCAGTTCTGCCCCCAGACAGTGAAATGGGCCATGGAGTGGATTTGTGCCGGGATTCATTGAGTGTGGGTGAGGCTGTGCAGGGGCTGCAACCCTGGGCTGGGCATCTCCTGCTCCTCATTCTGCCCCTGGGTCTGCTTTGTGCATCTGCCCTGCCCCTCGTGTTCAGACTCTCCTGTTGGCAGAGATTTATTCCATTTATTTGCTGGAAGAATCCATCCTGCTCAGGTTTGGTCATAGGTGATAATGATTCCAGGAGCAGGGCAAGGACAAGGGGAATGGCTTCCAGCTGAAGGAGGGTTGATTTAGGTTAGAGACTGGGGAGGAATCCTTCCCTGGGAGGGTGGGAAGGCCAGAGAAGCTGTGACTGCCCCATCCCTGGAAGTGTCCCAGGCCAGGCTGGAGCAACCTGGGCTAGTGGAAGGTGTCCCTGCCCATGGCAGGAGGTGGCACTGGATGGGCTTTGAGGTCCCTTCCCACCCAAACCAGGCTGGATTCTGTGGGAGTGATGACTTCGGGATGGTGTGATGTTCCACAGCTGCTGTGGTGGGAGTCAGGCACCCCAGTGCCACCAGGAATCACCTCCTATTTCCTTTGGACAGGTCTGGGGAGAGATAGCACGGGAATGAAGAGATAAATGGAGCCAAAATGAGGCGGCCTCTCGGAGCAGCAGTTTTTCTAATGAGATTTCCTCTGCTCCTCATTAAGATATTGATCTGTGTCTGCAGCAGGATCCTTCAGGACAAAGCAGAGGCTCCCAGCCCTGCAGAAACAACACAGGACACGGCAGGACTAATTGGTGCTGATTAAGGACACATGTCCAGAGTGTCCCAGGGGCCTCTCAGTCTCCCTGCTGCCCGTGGCGTTGGCCATGCCATGGGTTTGCACTGCAGAGTGGCTTCTCCAGGAAACCCACGGGGCTTCAACAAGGGCTGGATGTGGGGTTTGGGCTGACTGGGGCTCCTGGAGTGGTTTTGGGATTGGAGTAACCAAGAACTGGAACAACTTTAAAGTTAAAATCGTGTCCTTGGCATGCAAAGATAATGCAGATCATGGAATCACAGAACAGTTTGGGTTGAAGGGACCTGAAACCCCACCCAGTGCCACCCCCTGCCATGGGCAGGGACACCTCCCACCAGCCCAGGTTGCTCCAAGCCCCGTCCAACCTGGCCTTGGACACTCCCAGGGATCCAGGGGCAGCCACAGGTTTTCTCCTAAATGGATTGACCAAGTTGTGTCCCAAGGCAGGACTGGCCATGGCACTCAGTGCTCTGGGCTGGGCACAGGGTGGGTATCGGGCACAGGGTGGGCTCTGTGGGCTGGGTGGGCTCAGCCTGGGGTATTCTGGGATTCCATGACCGAGTTCCTGGACAGTGTGTTTGGTTCCTGCTGCTCCATCAGGTACCAGGTGGGACCAGAGCCCAGAGCTCTCTGAATGTACCAAACTCCCAAACTTCCCATCAGAGCCCCGTTAATGAGTCATACCTTTTCCCTTTTATTTTGTACCGTGACACTTCCCATATTTTAGGTGCAGTCATCCAACAGGACACAGACCTGTGCTGAGCACATTCCCAGCGTTCCACTGGAGCTCCTTTCCTCCTCCTCATTATGCTGCAGATGCTTTAAATTCCCCCAGTAATGGGAAGGAAATTTCCCACAGTGGAACATTGCTGACTTAATGTTGCTGACTTAATGTTCAGTGCTTAATGTGATGAAGTAGCACAGATTTATATTTAATATTTCCTTTCAAGCCCTGCAAGATTTCCCTGCTCGTGGCTGCTCCGTGCAGTTTTGCTCAGCAGCCAGACCTGGACAGGTTTTTAAAGCTCTGAAAAATTCATACAGTGCTTTGTACTAAGTACCTCATACATAACAAAAGTGGATTTTTCGAGGGTTTTTTTTTCACCTGGAAGAGTTTAAGACTTTAAAACCTGCCCAGAAAACATGCCTGGAGATGTTGTTTGATCCGTGATACCTGTGAAACCATCCTGTCTTTCCACCCCAGACTGGATATTAGGGGGAAATTGGTGGCTGGGAGGGTGGGCAGGCCCTGGCACAGGTTGGGCAGAGAAGCTGTGGCTGCCCCTGGATCCCTGGCAGTGTCCAAGGCCAGGCTGGACGGGACTTGGAGCACCCTGGGCTGGTGGGAGGTGTCCCTGCCCATGGCTGGGGGTGGCACTGGATGGCTTTGGGGTCCCTTCCAACCCAGACCAGTCTGGGATTCTGTGTTTGTGTGTACATATCCCCATAGGAATGTGTCTCTGCGAGTAGGATGAAGGTAGATACTATTCCCTGGGAGCTGTGGCCCAGGGGACCTCACTCTGAGGGGAGGAGAAGCTCCTGCAGCATTCTGAGCTCACCTTGCAATTAATTCATCAGCAGAACTCCCTGGAATTAGAACTCCATTCCGAGCGAGGCTTCTAATTGAAAGTTAATGGCTCATTAGTGTGGAGCAGATCAACCTGAGAACATCATAAACACAAACAAAGTCATTAGTGACTTGCAGGTAGTGGGATCCACTTTGCTGCAGTGGGATCTGCTATTCCATGCTGGGAATAGCACCACTTTTCCAGGGTCTGCCCCGAGGTGGGTCTGCCCCAGATGTGGTTTGGAACAGCTGGATTTTGGGGGCTCTGGGTGTGGTGCTGCACAGAGAGCTTCCCTGGGGCTGTGGGGATGGGGTGGGGTGGCCAGTGCCTCCTGCTTTGGTGCCTCCTCCCTCTCCAACCCAAACTGGGCACATGGGAATAAGATGGTTTTTGGAAAGAAAAGCATAAAATGAGCAGCAGTGGCTGCTACTCAGAAAGTTATAAAATTACACATGCAAGAGTTCTGTACCCTTTTAATACAGGGGGAAATGACAGAGAGGAAGAGGAAGTGGGGAAAAATGGGAATGGGATGTGCAAGCACCACTTGCTTTGCTATTTCTCAGGATGCTGGTGATTCAATAAAATCTGGGCTTTCTATTAAACTTGGAAAACTGCATTTTCCTAAGAATAATGGAGCTGCAAATTGGACTTTATAAACACATGAGTTGTTCCACCTGGTATCATTCCACCTGTGTGGTGATGGATGTTTGTCCTTGGAGGGGTGGGGGGAAAACTCTGCCAAGGGCAGAATTACTCAGCGTTTCTTTACAGGGTCAGGTGTTCTCACTTCAGGCTCAGCACAAACCCTCCAAATCCAGGGGAATGTGGGTTTAGTTTTGCCTCAAGTGGAATATGGATTATTCCAGTGCTCCAAGCACGGTGCCAGGTGGGAGCTCATCCTGCTCCTTCCCTCCTCCCAGCACCTTTGGAACCACAGACACCTCTAGAAAAATGCTCTTACTGTAGCTCAGGCTGGCAGGATAAACTCAGCTTTTTAGGCTGAGCCTAATGCTGTGTTTTCTGGCTGTTTGACCAGAAAGGGCAGCTGCAGTTTTATCCCTGAAGATTCCGGGCTGACAACCAGCAACCTTTGTCTGGGCTCACTCGGCTTTAAATTGCTCTGATAAAGGGTGTGTTTGTTGCATGGGGTTTTTGCCTGGATTTATTTTATTTTTCCATTTAACCTAAAATTGAAAAAGTAATGGGAGGTGGTGAACTCTTGAACTTGAACCTGGGTTTTGGGGTGGTTTTCATCTAAAGGGCTCAGAACTCCTCTTGTTAAGTCCTCTGGCCCCAGTCTGTGAAGGTTTGGATGGCAAGGTGGTGGCTCATCCAAAGTTGGACTTTTTCAACCTTAATAATTCTGTGGTTCCCTGAAGGTGGGGAGGCACCTCTACAACCCAGCAGGGCTTTTCCTGGAAGCAAAGCAGTCCCCTGATGGTTGGGATTGGAATGGAATTCAGAATGTCAAAAATACCGAGTTGCTTTTGAAATCTTGAGACAGAAAAGTCGTCGTTTCCCCTAAAATGGCACAGATGCTCCAGACTCAGAGGGTTTGAAGCCGGCCTGGTGAGAGCTCAGATCAGTGTGATGGGAACGTAAGGAAAGGGGGCTGGATATAAAATTAGAAAGCCCTCATAGGCATGTGGTTGTTTGTGCAGCTCAGTGCTGAGCTGTGGCTTATTTATCCTCCTGGGGTGCACGTGGAAATAATGACTGTGCTGTGTGACATCACATTGCCATAGATATTGTCACTAATTAACCTTCCCTGGCTGCTGGAATGGCCTCCCCCTGCACACGCCGCAGGAAATCATTTTCCTCTGTATTATCCTCTGGCTGCTTTGGATATAAACCAGAATGGGGCCAGAGGAAGAGATCAGCATCCAATAACTCCGAGCATTATCTGCCTTTGCACCAGGAAATGTCGGGGGTTTTGCACTTTGGGGTTTTTAGTTTCCTCCAGGACAGGTTTGGCGATGCTGCAAAGGAAGGAGCGGCTTTGAGATGTGGCCCTGGGGACAGGATCCCACCTGGGGAGAGCAGGACGTGTGTTACCAAGGGGGAAAGCACATCAGGAAACTGCTGAAGGTGCAAGGATGGCATTTTAGAAGTTTTTTCAGAGGGAAGTCTGAGTTGAGCAGAGAAGGAGCTCAGAAGTTTGGGAAGGTCCCACTGAGGTGCTCCACTCACTGTGCAGGAAGGGGAGAGCTGCCCCATCCCTGGGTAGGGAAGGTGTCCCTGCCCATGGCAAGGGGGGAGACAGGAGGAGCTTTGAGGTCCCTCCAGCCCAGCCTAGTCTGAGATGCTGTCATTGATGGTATATATCGGTGTATATTTATAGGTAAGGTGTGCCAGGTTCCCTGAGGAGCCCTTTCCAGCCCCCAGTGCAGCCTGGCAGCTCCCTCCCTGGCACTGCCAGTGCCTCTCCTGCCTGGAGCCTCGGTGCCCCTGCCGTGTTGGCAGGGACTGTCTGGCGGCTGCGGCAAGCGCTCTGTTTAGTCCCAGGGATCTGCTCTTAAAGCTGTGCATTCATTTCAAACACATGACAGGGCTGGGAGGTGCTGGGGCTGGAGCTGTGATGTGCCAAGGGGAAGGCTGGCACTCGGAGAGGGATGCAGGTGAAGGGCTGGGGCTGCACAGCCTGGTTTGAAGGCAGTGTCAGCAGCTGAAGGGAACAGAACAGCCACTCCAGACAGAAGGGCTGGGGTTGTTGGGGCTGCCAGTGGCAGGCAGGCACATTCTCTGGGTGTTGAGTCCCTGTGGGCAGCTCCTGTCCCAAAGCAGGGGTCATGTGGGCCCCACCTCCCCTGTATTTGGGGGTCATCACCCGGTTCCCAGCAGCTGAGTCCCTCTGCCACTCCTGGATCCAGCCCTGAGCTCCCCCTGGGAACATGTGAGGGCAGTCAGTGACCTCCATGAATTTCAAATATTATACCCCACGAGAGGAGGCTTTCCTAGAATGACAGAATATCCTGAGCTGGAAGGGACCCCCAAGGATCAGAGTCCAACCCCTGGCCCTGCACAGACACCCCAACAATCCCATCCTGTCCCTGTCCCATCATCCAAACCTTCCTGGAGCTCTGGCAGCCTTGGGGCCGTGCCCACTGCCCTGGGGAGCCTGGGCAGTGCCCACCACCCTCTGGGGGAAGGATCTTTCTCTGAGATCCCACCTAACCCTGCCCTGGCACAGCCCCAGGCTGTGTTTTCCCTCTCTCACAGTTGGTATGAGGGTGTCTCACCTTGAATTTTCTGTTTGGAGTGGCCACAGTCCAGCTGGGGTTGCCCCTCAGGAGGGGCAGGTTTGTTGGAGGCAGTTCTGGGGATGAATTGGTGGCTTCCCAATGTTTAGTGCTGCAGAGATACTCAGCAATCAGTGCAAGTGTTGAACCAACAGCACTGGGTAGGGAGAGTTTATTTTCAAACACAGCTCTGTGCTGCATTTCGTAGAGTCGTGGGGTCACAGAAGGAGATCCTGTGGTTTTTTAATGGACCTTAAAGCTCATGGGCAGGGACACCTTCCACTGGACCAGATTGCTCCGTGCCTTGGCCTTGAACACTTCCAGGGATGGGGAATCCACATGTTCTCTGGGCAGTCAGAGATGTCTTGTTCTTCTCTATATCATCCTCCTGTTGATAGAATTCATATCAAACAGCACATTATTTTCAGCTCAGAAAGTGCTGCTGAGTTTCTGTTATGTTTAAGTCAGGCTCCCAACCATCCTGAGAGCCCTTTTCCGTAGTGGGGATGCAGGCAGGGATGCAGGGATGGAGCAGGTCTCCCTGTGATGGTGCTGTGCTCCCTCTGCTCTCTGCAGGCAGCACGTTGGAGCACTGGGAATCCTGGAGCCCCAGACTGTGTGTCTGTGTTGTGGAGCCCCAGCAAATGGGACCTTGCAGTATGAAGAGAACGAGTGTTTCCATCCCAGGAAGGCACTGTGAATTCCACAGGGCTTTTTTAGGGCTGCCAAAATCCTGCAGATGAAAGCTCTATTTTGGTGCTCAGGGCATATGGCCGGGTGGGTGTTTGGAGCTGCTGGAAAATCGTGTGTTCAGAGGGAAGGGCTGGGCTTTGGGTTGGTGTTTCTTGCCTCATAATTAAAATGTTCTCATTCAAAGAGCATAAATTATTTTAAATGTCTTTTTTCCCCTTTTATCACTGGTCTGCAGTCTTTGCTCAGGTTTTGCTCTGCCTGTGTGTTCCTGAGGCATCCTCTGACCTCAGACACTCTTCTCTGATTTAACAGAACATTCCTTCTCCCTGTGTCTCTTCCCCACCATCCCCAATGGATATTGTGCTACAAACAAACCCCCTCATTTCAGCTGCAGTTTGGAGCCCAGACTGCATGAAAAGCACAACCAACTTTATTTTCAGGTTGGAAAAGCCCTCTGAGCCCATGGAGTCCAACCACCCCTCAGCACTGCCAAGGCCACCGCTGACCCCTGTCCCCAAGTGTCACATCCACACAACTTTTACATCCCTGCTGGGATGGGGACTCACCCTGCCCCGGGCAGCTGTGCCAGGGCTGGACAGCACTTTCCAGGAAGGAATTTTCCATAATACCAACCCAAACCTGCCTTGGAGCCCTCCCTGCAGTGCGTGGTGCCCAGGCAGGGGTGAGGAGTTGGACAGGGGCATCCAACATTCCCTGACTCCTCAGAGTGGGAGGGCTCTGGTACCCTTTGCTGCTGCTGGAAAACCTTCAATATCTGCTCCAATGTTTTGAATCCATTATCAGCTGTTAGGAAGGAATTGGTGGCTGGGAGGGTGGCCAGGCCCTGGCACAGGTTGGGCAGAGAAGCTGTGGCTGCCCCTGGATCCCTGGGAGTGTCCAAGGGCAGGTTGGATGGGGCTTGGAGCAGCCTGGGCTGGTGGGAGGTGTCCCTGCCCATGGCAGGGGGTGGGATGAGATGGGATTTAAGGTCCCTTGCCACTCAAACCGGCCTGGGATTCCATGACTCTGTGATTAGCATGAGGAAGGTTTTCATAGGGCTGTGCTGTCAGTAAAAATGTGGGAATCCTTGAGGCTGGAGGGGAGCTCTGGAGAGCACCTGCTTTGTCAGGGCATGGATGGGCAGCTCCAGGTCATGCCAGAGAGCCACTTTATTGGTGTCCCAGTTTGACCCTGTAAATATCCCCATCCATGGAGTGGGAATGCTTTGCCTCTCCCCACTCCCAACCACTTTTCCTTCCTCCATCCCTTCCTCCCTGCCCCTTCCCGATGCCAGCAGTGCTCCCAGTGCCTCCCAGCAGAGAGCTGCATGGAGCAGGGAATGAAATGCTTCCAGTTTGGTGCTGCTAATTCAATAACATCCCAGTAGGAGGGAAATGATGCAAAACTGGGAATGTGGCAGATGGCTCTGTGAAAAAAACCTGCTCCAAGAAGGGAGCTGAAGGGGCTGGGATCAGCCCTGACGCACTCGTAGGGAAAAGGAATGGAGCAGAATCGGAATAATACGGGGGGTTGGAGCCAAAAAAATAATAAAACTACCAGTCCAGATTCTCAGGATAAATTTCTGTCGCTGCACTGAATGTGTTCACTGGTTTGGTTCAGGTAACTGTGCTCCTGGCTCTGTTTTTCCCAAAGAATGGAAAATGCTGCTGCAGCCAGGGAAGGGCAGTGCTGAAGGCTGCCTGATTTCCCCCCTTTTTGGGTGAGCAGGACTGAAGGGGGAAGGTTGCTCACCTCTTACATCCCTGTGCACGGGAGTGGGATCAGGAGGTGCTTTCCATGCTGTTTCCATGGCAGTTTTGAAACCTGCCATAATTTGGGATAAGGATGGGTAGCTGGGTTCCTGGCAAACATCAGGATGAGCTGCCTGCAAGGTGTCAGGGAAACGTGTGTCTGAGGGATTAGAAATTGCCCTGAGAAGAGGGAGGGCTGATAAGAACATACCTTTGCTGTCACTGCTGGCTTTTGAGTGTCACGAGAGCTCCTGGGAGAGCAGTCGGAATAAACTGGAGTATTTATAGAGCTGAGCATAAACAGCAGGTCTGAATCCAGGAGCAGAGCTGGGTTTGTACTCAGGGTGAGCAGGACTGGAAGTGTTTGGCATAGGACTGATGTCTGACTGACAGGAGTGTGTGCATGGCATTGCTGGAGCTGGAGGATCACTGGATCAGGGCCAGAAGGGATCTTAGTGATTGTCTCATCCCTTGGCTCCCTTTGGCCATAAGTGATTGATTTGTCAAATCTTTGACCTCCGTGTGTTGGGGTGACTTCTGGTTCTCAGTAATAAGGGGTGATTGAAATTATAGGTTGGGCAGAGAAGCTGTGGCTGCCCCTGGATCATTCCCTGGGAGTGTCCAAGGGCAGCTTGGATGGGGCTTGGAGCAACCTGGGCTGGTGGGAGGTGTCCCTGCCCATGGCAGGGGGTGGGATGGGATGGGCTTTGGGGTCCCTCCCCACCCAAACCATTCTGGGAATCCATGAAACTGTCATTTATAAAGCACTTTTTTATGTTTATTACCTTTAAGACTCTTTTTGTCTCCTGTATTTCAGGAAATGCTATTTCTTTTCCTTTTTAACCAAAATGGGTTTTTATAGAAAAATTACTGTAACCAAAAGGATTAAATGTATAGATGGGAAGGTGCCTGTTCCATCCACCTCGTAGTGGTTGGACTTGGTGAGCTTAGAGGCTTTTTCCAACTTAAATGATTCAGTCATAGAATCCCAGAATGGTTTGGGTGGGAAGGGACCTNAGCCTTCTCTTCTCAGCTCTCTGACCACAGATTGCCAGACGGTTCTGGTGCCCTTCAAGCCATCATCACTTTAATAAAGCAACAGCCCTTGAATTTGTGAAGGGGAAATGTTATGCTAAAAATAGCTGTTCTTTCCAACGAGAGGGAGGTGCTGGAGTTCAGACACCACGCTGTGTCTGTGCAGGAGCCCTGGGCGGGCTGTGCCTTTCCCAGCCTGGCACCTGAACTTCCATGGAAAAGTAATGGGGCAGTGAAGATGGAGAGGAAGAGCCCGAGAGTTTCCTTCTCTCCTGGTTTGGGTGCTGGCTCCCATTCCTGTCCCCATTTCCTGGCTTATCACAAAACTCAAGCATTGCTCCCATTCCAGGTGCAGGGTGGCCATCAGGGTATCACACTCTGCCTTTCCTAAATGCCACAAAATCAGCTTCTCTCCCTGTGCTGGAAAGCTGTGGCTGCCCCTGGATCCCTGGGAGTGTCCAAGGCCAGGCTGGAGCAACCTGGGCTGGTGGGAGGTGTCCCTGCCCATGGCAGGGGGTGGGATGGGATGGGATGGGATGGGATGGGATGGGCTTTGAGGTTCCTTCCAACCCAAACCATTCCAGGATTTTGTGGTTTCCTCTGGAAGAGCAGAGATTGCCATGGAAATCGTGTAGCTCCTTTTTCCTAGAGCAGTAGATCCTCCCGTAGTCCCACAAGAGTAGAAGTGTGATGTGTTTTCATATCAAAGCTCACATCAAGCTTTACTCTTCCCTTCGTGGGCCTTAAATTGCAGTTGTAAATGAGCTTAATTGGTAGCACTTCATTAAGCATTGCTGTCAGAGTAACTTTCACCATGTATCTGTGAGGTTTTAGAGTTGAACTGCAGGTCTGAGGGAGGTCAAGCCCTCAGAAATGCACCCAGCTCAGCGCCAGGGGTTCCACCCTGCAAGGCAGGAGCTCTCCATAAGGAAAAATGGGACAAATCTGACACAACATAAGCCTGTTTGTGCCTTTTGGCCAGGAGTGCTGGAGATTCCCCTTCCTTCCAAGATACCCTTTTTGGGGCCATTGGATCCTTGTAAAGCCAAAACAATTCTCTCTTTCCCCACTGATTGACTTTGTCAGGATCAGAAGGACACCTGGTGTCCCTGTGCCCAGCCCTTGGCCAGCAAACTGCATTCCAGGCACACAAAAATATTTAAGGGGAAATTTCTGGCGTGATTTGGAGAGAGAGGGACAGGAGCCACAGAACCTTGGTGTGCCAGAATTGCTTCTGAAGACTCTCACAGGGAGGGGGGGGCTGTGAAGAGCTGATGAGTGCTCTGTGATTCCCCAGCCATCAGCCAACTTCTGCAATAAAATGTGATAAATCACAGCACGGCCGGGGGTTTTTTCAAGGCAATTTATTATGAGCTCTAGAAATTGCCTGAAAAGAGCCAGTTCCATCTGGGTACTTGGAAATCTGGGAATAATTGGAGGGTTATTATAGGGTAGAATTAGTCAAAGCATTTATTTACAGATTTTTTTTGGCCTCCATCTGCCCCTTATTAATCCGTGGAGGCAGCTCTGGGCTGGGCTGACAGCGACTGGCACAGTCAGGGAATGCTTTGGATTGGAAGGGAAATTATGGATTGTCTCATCCCACCCCCTGCCATGGGCAGGGACACCTCCCACTATCCCAGGCTGATCCAAGCCCCATCCAGCCTGGCCTTGGACACTCCCAGGGATGGGGCAGCCGCAGTTTCTGTGGGTGCTCCACATGCAATAACAGCATTCCCTGGTTTTGCCATAATGAGGAGCAGTTTTATTGGATATTTTGGGTTTTTTTCAGAATACATGCACTCTGGTGCCTCTTTGAGGTGTGCTGCTGTGATCTGTGTGCAGGCAGAGCTTTGCTCCTGTTGGTAGCAGCTCTGTGATGGAGGCATCTGTTTGGAGTGAGCAACAAAATGCACCGAACCCTTTTCCTTTGACAAACCGATGGCTGTTTAATTCCATAATAAATAATTCTGCTGCTTACAGCCTGTTTGCTTCCAAATCAGAGCTGAAAATTTATACTGCAAATGAATATTAATAATACAGAGAACTTGGTAAAATCTGAGCAGGCCCATCAACATGATGGAGGCAGCGTGGGCTGGGGGAGAACTCGGGATAAAGGCACAAAGAACCAGGAAAGCCTTTCATGGCAACAGCAGGAAAGGAAAACTGGCAGGTTGGAGGGACAGAGCCTAAAGGGGCTCCAGGAGAACTGGAGAGGGACTGGGGACAAGGCAGGGAGGGACAGGACACAGGGAATGGCTTCCCACTGCCAGAGGGCAGGGATAGGGGGGATATTGGGAAGGAATTGGTGGCTGGGAGGGTGGGCAGGCCCTGGCACAGGTTGGGCAGAGAAGCTGTGGCTGCCCCTGGATCAGTCCCTGGGAGTGTCCAAGGGCAGGCTGGATGGGGCTTGGAGCAGCCTGGGCTGGTGGGAGGTGTCCCTGCCCATGGCAGGGGGTGGCACTGGATGGGCTTTGGGGTCCCTTTCATCCCAAATCAGTCTCAGCTCCAATTATTGCTGGAGTGCTCCCCAGGAGATGGTTCCAGGCAGTGGGAGCTGTTGCTCCAAGCATGGAATAGCAGAATGGCCCTGGGATCTCAGAGATGGGGGCAAGGCTTTGCTGAGGGAGTGGAATGTGAAGGAAAAGCCAGAAAATGCTGGAAAAAAACCTGGGAAAGGATTCCTTGTTCAGGGGCTGATCATGGTAGCACCCTCAGCACTGGCTGTTTGCTGACAGGTATTCCCAAGAATGCTGGGAATATTGGTTGCTGCTGTTCATCCTGAGAGGCTTTTAAATAATCTGAGCCCTCAGGTTTGTTAGGGAATGAGATAAATTGAGCTGAAGGACGAATGATAGTCCTGCAAGCACTTACCCCTCCAGTGAGCATACAAAGGACTGAAACAGTGTGGGGCTGATTTTCCTGAGATTCAGCTGATACATTTTTTGTTGGTAATAGGAGATATGAAATTCCTCCTCTGGAATCCTGCTGGGAGGGGGCAGGATGGTGGAGCTGGAGGCAGAAATAGCTCTGTGGAACAGAAGCTGGTGGGGAGGGAAGAGGCCTTCCCCTGGCCACGGGATTGCCTGGGATGGACATGGGGATGAGGATGCAAATGGGGATGCAGATGTGGGTAGGGATGCAGATGTGGGTGGGGATGCAGATGCAGCAGGGAATGGGGATGGGGATGCAGGTGTGGGTGGAGAGGCAGATGCAGATAGGGATGTGGATGGGGATGCAGGCACAGCAGGGGACGGATGGGGATTCACATGTGGATGTGGATGCAGCTGTTGATACGGATGCAGATGCCGGCCTGTCCTGCCCCCTGTTCCCCTTCCCAGTGTCCCCCCATGCCCTTTGTTACACCCCAAAGGTGTTTTGCTGACCCTCCTTCCCCACTAACCCTCCTTTCTTGGTTGTAGTGTTGCCCCCACAGCGAAAATGCCATGGGGGGATTCCCACCCAACCCTCAGCTCTGTGGGACAACGTGGATGCAACAGGAATGGCCCCAGTGCCTCCCCCACTCAGGAAAACCAGCCAGAGCAACAAATAATTGTCTTTTCTAGGCCAAGTGATTTGCATTTTAAGCAGTCCGTGACCCAGGGATGGGGTGAGTAGAGTCACCCAGCCATGTGCTCCACACATCCCATTCCCAGCCCTGCTCCTGCCACGAGCCTCATCACACACACCCCTGTCCCCAGGGAGGTCCCTCTGTGGGGTCAGGGCTGAGGCAGCACAGGGAGGGCTCTGGCTCTGCTGGGGAAGCTGCTGCTGAGCAGCTGTGCAGTGAAGGGCACAGCTGGAGGAAGAACTCACTCCAATTACCTTTTTTCTCCAAATGGCAGGTTTTTCCCTAAGTCCATTAGGTATGGGATTGCTTCCACTTCGCTGAGGGAGCAGGAGCACATGGTGACGGGGTGGGAATACACTGGGAAGGGTAAATACTGGGATGCCTGAGGCTGTGGGATGGCTGGGGCAGCATCCAGTGCTAAAAACCTGGGTAGGTATTTTTCTCCTGAGAGATGAAGTGGAAATCTGAGCATTCTGTCCTGTGATCTGCAGCAGAAATCATGATGCAAAACTAGCATTGATTCCACGAGCACTAACAGAAAGTGTAATAAGCTGGAATTTTCCTGGCTGTGTGTCACCAGCACATCCCATCCCGTCCCTGCTCCCCCTCTGCAGCCCCTTGTATTTTCTGAAGTTTCCTCTCCTTTTCTCCTGGCTTTGCAGGCATCCTTGTGAGCAAGGCAGAGGATGTGTTTGCAGAGGTGGATTTAGCTTCCTGAAACCCAAATGTCACATTTCCACTTCGCTGTACGAGAATAAAACTGCAGCGTAATTCTATTTACAGATTGCTACCAAAAAAATTATGGTCAAAAAAAGAAGCAGCAGGATTTCTTCCAGAAACCTCCAGCAATCCATGGTCATCCTCTGCCCCTGATTTCCAGGGTTGGATGGGTCACTGGGCTGGCCAAGTCTGGATGTTCTAAAGGACTTTTCTACACTGTGGGAGGCAGGGGAGGAAGAGGAAAGGCAATGTTGTGCTCTTAGTCATGGTTTCTCTTCCCTGCTAATTTGTTGCAGTCTGGATCCCAGCCTGGCAGAGATGGATCTGTGAGCAGGTTGCTGGTGGAGCCTTTAAAGAGGAGCAAATGTATTTTGTAGGACCTACTGCTTGCTGATGGGTTGGAACGTGCTGACACGAGCCTGGCTTGTGCATGTGGGGTCTGGTTGTGTGTGCATTCATCAGTGTCCTGGGAATATGCAATAACTTAGTAATACTGGAAAAAAATCTGACATGGCCAACATTACATGAAAATCAGCAGCTCTTGCTGGTTTAATTACCAGGGTTATCAGGGAGTCCTGTCCCCTTGGCAGCAGCACCTTCAGACGCCAAAGGGTCTGTAACAGTAGATGGGAATTATTCAGTTCCACTCCTTCCTGTCGTTGGCTCCTTTCACCTTGAGGATGACAATTTAATAGCTACTGTATTATAAAATCATGGAATCATGAAAAGGTTGTGGTTGGAAAAGGCCTTTAAGATAATCAAGTCCAACTGTCAGCCAGCACCACCACCTGTGCCCAGGTGCCACATCCATACAGCTTTGGAATCCCTCCAGGGATGGGCACTTCTCCATCCCCTGGGCTGGACAACCATTTCCATGAAGGAATTTTCCCTTAAATCCAAGCTTACCCTCCCGCTGGCACAACTTGAGGCCATTTCCTCCATTAAATGGTAGGCAGGCCAATGCCTTCTCTTTTATACATTTAAAACATTAAAATATATTTTGTTATATTGTTACCCCCCCCCCCCCCAAGATTTCTGTGCCTCTGCAATTGCCCGTAAGAGGTGCCAGTTCCTTCTCCCTTGCTCGTTGCAGGGATGACGTGCCAAGCCAGGACATCCTACACGGAGGACGAGGTGCTGTGGGGCCACCGCTTCTTCCCCGTGATCTCCCTGGAGGAGGGCTTCTTCAAGGTGGATTACTCGCAGTTCCACGCCACCTTCGAGGTGCCCACCCCGCCCTACAGCGTCAAGGAGCAGGAGGAGATGCTGCTCATGTCCTCGCCCCTCATCGCGCCCGCCGTCAGCAACAGCAAGGAGAGGAACAACTCCGTGGAGTGCCTGGACGGGCTCGACGAGGTGGGCACGAAGCTGCCCTCCAAACTGCAGAAAATAACCGGCAGGGAAGACTTCCCCAAAAAACTCCTCAGGATGAGTTCCACCACCTCGGAGAAGGCCTACAGCATGGGGGACCTGCCCATGAAACTCCAGCGCATCAGCTCGGTGCCCGGCAACTCCGAGGAGAAACTGGGCTCAAAGACCACCAAGATGATGTCGGATCCCATGAGCCAGTCGGTGGCCGAGCTGCCACCCAAGCTGCAGAAGCTCTCGGGGGGCGGCCGCATGGAGGGGCACCTGCCCCCCAAACTGCGCAAAATGAACTCGGACCGCTTCANGCTCAGGGGGCTGGAGGGCTGAGCTGAGCTCTGGGGGCTAAGCTCGGGGGGCTGAGCCCCAGGGGGCTGGGCTTTGGGAGGCTGAGCTGAGCTCCAGGGGCTGAGCTCTGGGGGGCTGAGCTCCAGGGGGCTGAGGGTCTGAGCTCCAGAGTCCAGCACCAGCAGAGCCCCTCCTGGGCACAGCGCCAGCCGGCCGGGGGACATTGGCATGTTCCATCACACCACGCATGCAATAATAGTGTGCAGTCCTTGCATATAGTCCTATGGCATGACTCCTCCTGTATTTATACTGTACAGCCCCCAAATCGTGGGAAGGGGCATTCCTTGCCCTGTATCCCTGCAGGGGCAGGGAACCTTCAGGGTAAGTTCTAACTTGAGTTGAAGGCATTTGGGTTTTTTCTTTCCTGATGTGGGTCGTGATGATTTGTTCAACCAAGTAGTTCTGGTGCATGGCTTTTTCTTTCTTCAAAGGAGGTGTGTTAGTGAATTCCTGACACCAACTCTGCTGGCCTTAAATGAACTGCTGGTTTCTAGTTTGCTTTAAGGTTTTCTTGGGGGTTTGTTTCCTGTGTCCAGGTACCAGGAAAAAACAAATGTGTATTTCATAAGGCTTTGTTTAGAGAAGAAACTTGTATTAATAAGTCTAGGCAAGACACTAATAAATGAATCAAATTCACACTTTAGATACAATTAGTAAAAACTTTTTAAATCTTTGTGATTTATAATATATGTGCAAGAAAACTGTTCTAAATAAGCAGGATGTGCTGGATTTCTCACGTTGATGAAATAGCTGGACACGAAACAAGCTGAATGTCTCCATGAAGCCAAGCAGGCCCTTCTGCTGGATGAACTGCACCCAAAGGCAGAGCCACAATTCCCCCTATCCCGCCGTGCCTGGATCTCCCTTCTCTTCCTGCGGGCCAGCAGCTGTGCCGGTGCTGGTGGTCCCAAGCCTGGGCAGCCTCCTTGCTGCTTTTGCAATGGTGAAAAGGATGTTTAACCATGTTCTGAACTGAAGTTGACCCTGTGGGTTTCAAAATGAGTAATACTTTGTATAAATGTGGGCTTTGATATCCTCTGTGTTTGGGTTTCCTTTGTCCATCTCGTTTGGCTCCGGCAGTGGGGTCGACCCGGGATGGGCTGAGTGTTGTGTGGGGAGCACCCTCCCCAAAATTCCAAAGGTCAGCTGTTGAGGTGCCCATCTGACCCCTGGGCTGTGTTTGGGGGCCTTCCTGTTAGCTCCTTCTTGGAGCAGGAGGTCAGGGGTCTGGCTAGGAAAGTCACCACCAAGAGCCAGGAGAAGGGCTCCGTGGGACATCCCCTGTGTGTAAAACCCAAGCATGGATGGGTGTGGGTCAGAGGAGCTGCAGTCACAGATGGGCACTTCTGGCTCGTGGGCTATGGCCCATCCCACACAAATGTTGGCACTTGCTGCCCAAGTGGTGACAGATCTGATGGTCTTTGAGCTAAAAATGGGGTTTTGTTACAAATGTTGGCATGGAACAAGAACTCAGAAGGCCAGCACTGCTTGGGGCTGGCTCAGCCACCGCTTTCCCTGGAAGTTGCAGTGTATGACCTGCCACTTGTACACCCAAGGACTTTATATGAACTTCCAAAGTTCCTTGGCATCATTTCTCACCATTTTTGAGTGGCACTGCATGTCCTTTACACCTGTGGCTGCACCTCTGTGCTCTGCACATTGCTGTGCCAGGGCAGGGCTGACTGTGCTCCATACGGGGTGAGCCAAGGGGAGACCTGGCCTTGTGCTGCCCTGTTTGCCAGCACTCCCTCAGGTTGTCATGTAAAATACCCTTGAGTTTTGTAGCTGTTCTCCCAGTCCTTGGCTGGCACCAGGAATAACCATGGCCAGTTGCCAGGTGCCAACAGCAAAGCCAGCGCCAAGCCCAACCCAGGAGCCAAGAGCTGTTCCCAGCCTGGGAACCAGCCAAGGGAGGAGCCCCCCAGCAGTCTGGGCAGGGGGTCTGGCTGGGAAAGAAGGGTCTCCAGTAGCTCAACCCCTCCTCAGGAGCTCCTTTGGTTTATTTGGGGTGAATGGGGAGCACTGGCTCCTCCCCAGGGACTGTCACAGCATCACCAACCAGCCACTGCCCTTGGGTGACACTGGACTGGATGGTCATTGCAGGTCCCTTCCAAATGGAGATCTATTCTATTCTATTCTATTCTATTCTATTCTATTCTATTCTATTCTATTCTATTCTATTCTAATTCTATTCTATTCTATTCTATCCCATCCCATTCTATTCCCTTCTGTTTTGTTCTCTCCCATCCCCTGCACTGCTGCAGTTCTGTGACTGGTACAGGAGCTCAGGTGCAGTTTGGGGTCCCCTGGGGGTATCCCACCTTTGCTGAGCATTCCTGCCAACACCCTGGCGTGGTTCCTGATCCCACTGACTTTTCTATATGGAAAACCCACCATGTCCCGGGGCCTCCTGCATCCTCCCTCCCCAAATGCACGGGGAAGGGGTCTGTATTCCCTGCCTTTGGGAGAGCAAGTGGCCTTTTCCTTTGGGAAACCTTGTGTTGAATGTGTGTACAGAGTGAATTAAGTAGGAGCCACATGGATGTGCTCCACAAACTGGACTGGAAACAGGTAACAGGGAGCAGTGCTGGAGCTGGAAAATGTCCTGGCAGTCCCAGAGTTACTCAGCAGGCTCTGAAAACTCCCTGAAATTGTGTGAGACACTGGAGAAGGAGCCTCGCTTTTATTAAATTAATGCCATAGAAATACTAAGTTATGATAAGCTGGAAAATGTGGTTTTTTTAAGTCATAGAACACACCCATCCCTGCTGGAGGCAAAGCTCCCGAGGCCTGGGGCTTGGGTTGAGGTGACAATGAGGTGTCATTAATAAGAGTGAATGTACAAACACGGACAACTGTCTTATTTATTTATTTATTTTAGGAACTCACTTCTGGTTAATATTTCACTTTTTCTTTTTGACTACTTACCATTTGAGCCCAGTCCTGATGCTTCTGCTAATTAAAAATACCTGTCTGATCGCACAGCCGGTCTGTGTCTCTCCTGCTGAATTTACGCTTGAACTCTCCTGTAAATTGTACATATTGAGATGAAATAAATAAATGAATAAATGCATTTTCAGCATGCAGTCTCTCACTGTACAAATGGACAAGTTGATTGGAGTTATCCAGAAGAACAAACTCTTGTGTTGATGCTGCAAGCTCAGTTTTATCTAAAGCTCTGTTAAACTTTCAACAGTTGGTGGGTTTAAAGGTGTTTGTCGTTTCTCCACTTTTTAGCACCTTAATAAACGACTGTGTTTTCCAGCTGCTCCATTTTCCCACTCTCAGTTTGGTGTGTGCCAAAAATTGCTCTCTTCTTGCTCCTAAAAGCAGCAAAACTAAAGCTGAGTTGGGCTGAGCTGCATTTTCAGGGCAGTTTCATTTATTTGGGAAGGGCCCTTTCCCTTTGCACAGGGAAGTTGGGATTTGATCCTCGTGTCCCCAGTGCAGCCCCAGGGAAAGCTCCAGGAATCCCCCAGGAATCCAGAGCTGCCCCAGCAGCGGAGCTGCCCTCCCTCTGGGCATCGGCACCCCTGGGAGAGCGGGCTGGGGCTCGTGGCTGCTATTAGTAATAATAGTAGAGTAAGTATAATATCATCAATTACGTCCATAATTATTCTTTAACATTATACTATCATATATGCTATATAATGTATACAATATGAATATATAATAGTATATTTAATAATAATAAATA
>VXBX01009096.1:199920-215073 GCA_013400415.1 Scytalopus superciliaris
TAAAAAAAAAAAATTTTCACTTTTAAAATAATTTGACCTCAGAAATACTTGCTAAAGCCACCATTATCAAAAATAATGTATTTAAATAAAAGTAAATAAATAAATTAAAATTAAAATTAAAACATTAAATAAAATAAAGTTTCTATCAGAAATATTTTCAAATTATTGTCAAATTGGTTCTGGCAATATCAGTAAACTGAAAAATGGTGAGATTTTGGTAAAAGATGAATGGTGGTTTGTGGGTCCAAGAATAGTTTTGATGGACACATCAGTAGATACACGGAGTGAAAAGTGAAAAATCACTCAAGTTCCAAACTTACAGAACAGCAAAAGGCTGAAATACTTGGGACATTTATGAAAATCAAATTAAAAATCCGTGGAAGGCTCTGTTGGCTGTGGGAGCAAAGGGCACCTCACCATGCCCTGGGACCCCCGGGACAGGGCTGGGGACAGGCTGCTCCCGTGTTTGACACAATTCCAGTGATGGAAGTCAGAAAGGACAGTCTCTGCTAGAGGCACTGGTGGAACAAGATGATTTTTAAGGTCCCTTCCAAGCAAAAGCCATTCTGGGGTATAATAGATACACCAGATACACCAGATACATGAGATACACCAGATATGGTGTTTCTTGTATGGCCCAAACCACTTTGGTAAATTCTTTTCAAGTGTTTTTCATGCTGCCACTCCCCAGATAATTTCTCAAGGTTGGGATAAGGAATGGAATAAATGAAAGGATGAAGAAAAGCCAGGAAACTTCCTCTCTCCAAGCCTCCTGCCAGTGCAACGTTCAATTCTCTCTGCACATCCCAAAATCCCACCAGAGTTCTGCCAGGCTCAGAAGTGGCTGGAGGATCATTACAGACCTGGAAATCCGACTCCCAAGGGATCAGAGATGTCTAGGAAAATAAATACCTATTAAAGAAGGGATAAATGGTGTGTGGTTTAACTCCCTGGCTTCCCAGGGACATGGGACGATGACTGGATGCTCAGAGTGCACCCCCAGCCGCTCTTTTTCCAGCGAACATCCCAGACAAACCATTCCCTAATCCTGCTTTCCCCTGGAAACCCTGGGAAGCTCTTTCTTCCCTGCTACCTACAGGCTCAGGGTGGGTAATCTCCTTTTTGTTCCTGCTCTCCGCTAAATAATTAATTTCCAAAAGCCAAGTGGAAGAGCCCGTGGCTAACGAGGGGAGCTGTTTCCATGGCACCGCGGGCTCCATCCCTTCCCACGCACTCCGGCACTGACTCCAGGCCGGGAGGGATCTCGGGGCTCCAGGGGGGAAAGGAGCAGTTCTGAGGGGCTGGAAAGTGCACATCCCATGGCTGGATGACATTCCCAGGCCCAGTGAGATTCCCAGGGCTGGCTGGATCGGAGCTGGGACGCAGCTCTGGCCGGTGCCTCATCACAAGCCCGAGCTGCAATTCCTCCAGCAGCCCCCTCGCAACTCCAGAGCTTCCCAAACACCTTCAAATGCACTGCCAGGGCTGCAATTTGAATTCTCTGACTTGCATTTCTCTCCCTTCCCTTCGGCTCCAGGAGGAGGCTCTACCCTGGTGTGTCAAGGGCAGGGTGCCAGCGCTGCAGGAGGGTGAACTCCCAGACATTAGGGAGGGATCTGGGCTAAAAGTCACACTATTAATAAGGAGCATTATACCCGTCTCCTGAACTTATCCCACGTTCTGGAGCCCTCCCCTCTGCTGTGCTCTGTGGGTTGCACACACACAGCTGACAGGTCCTACTCCTACTTTCCCACAAGCACATGAATTGCTCCTCCACGAGGCCTTTTAAACAATCCAGCTGGTGTATTAACATTTCTTCTAATTAATGTCAACTCGACTCTCAGCCTCCTACATAATCCCACAAAACACTGGGAAAAGCTCTCGTAGGAAGAGCGACAACATCTCAAAGTGGCTGTGCAGGGAAGGGCCCCTGACAGAGGTTCTGGTTGAGAGCAGGAAAAAGTGGGAAGCACATGGAATGATTCATCACCTGTGGAGTATTTGCCACCACTTCCCCTGGCAAACAGGTGAGGGTGGAAACAGGGAAGCAGGACAGGGCTCTGCACCGAAGGCTGTTCCTCAGAACTGCATTCCGACACCTCTGGGTGCATTTTACTGATTAAAACTCCTGGGAGAACAAACCATTTTTGGTGTCAGGGTCTTCAAAAGGCTCAGACTCAGGACTCACAGTGAAAAGGGTCTTTCTATAAAAGTATCTGAATTCAACCTATTTCTTTGCCTTTTAGTTAAGAATATTCACAAGAAATATATTTTCAACAAAGCAGCATCTTGTGACTGAATCAACTTTCCTCACATATGCAAAATTCCCACTGAAACAGCCAAAGGAGAATCTCTGGGACACAGGAACAGTGACTGAACAAAAAAAGCTGTTTGCTAATCTCTTCTCAAAAGCACAGCAACTTCAGAGCGGTGTCTGATAAGGAATAATTCCAGAGAACTGCAGGATCCCAAACCCGTTCCAGTTCCTGCCATCCTGTGCTGCACATGGACAACTTCAGTGCTCTGCCACAGGGAGCCCCCAGTCCCATCAGTGACTGCCCAGTGTCCCTCAGTGAATTGTCTCCAAAAAATACGGGGTCACACATTTTCCCTGTGCCTTTTGGTAGCAGGAAAAGCATTCAGTGAGAAGGGCAGAAATGGAAGCACTTGGGGAATACACTGGGAAATTCAGTTCCTGAGCTCAGGAGCCTTCCAGCATCACCCCCCCCAGTGCACGTCCCTCCTCACGTTAATGCTGCAAAATACTTTCCTCTCTCTCTCTCATTCTCTGCTTTCTCCACAAAGGAAGATCAAAGGTTGTTCTGCCAAGAGATTACCAAAATATTATGTGGAAATATTAGCTTTAATTATTTTTTGCTAAGAAACCCCCCAATATAATTTTTTCAGCACAGATTCACCCACTGAAGATAAAGATATTCCTGGCTGGGTAACACCACACACACCAGATGGTAAATCATGGAATTCCAGGCTGGGTTGGGTTGGAAGGGACCTTAAAGCCCATCTCATTCCACCCCCTTCCACTATCCCAGATTGCTCCAAGCCCCATCCAACCTGCCCTTGGACACTCCCAGGGATCCAGGGGCAGCCACAGCTTCTCTGCCCACCCTGTGCCAGGGCCTGCCCACCCTCCCAGCCACCAATTCCTTCCCAATATCCCATCTGAACCACCCCACTTCTTCAAAACACCCTGTTGTCCTGGTGATACAGCACGACCCACCCCACACTCAACTAATAGAAATGTGGGGCTACCAGGGGCAATCTCTGGAGCAGATATTCCCAATATCCATGGCTGATGTTGCACAAGATACTTGGAAAGTGGCCAGTGGTAAAAGCAAACCAACCACGACAACTTGATCCTCCAGCCTGAGGTTCTGGACTTCAGGAGTCCAAAGCTCTTCCAGAAGCATTCAAGTATGAAAAGTAATTTTTAACTGTAATTGTAACTTTTCAGTATAATTAAATATGTTCATATGTTCCCATAAGCCTTGGGTTTCCTTGGCATCCTGGGAACTCTGTCTTTATTAATTTTCTGCAGATACTCAGATCAAATTCCCATACGAATTCCTAAAAAACTTTAATTACATGCATTTTCCACCAGAGCTTCACATGCATGAGCCAAATTCTTTAAGAATCCTTGTTGGCACTTAAATAACATTTTCACACATGACACGAAAGGCCTTTTGTTCATCTCTTTTCAAAGGGATCCGAGACACACAGGAAGACAAACAATCCAGAACAAGAGGTTTGCTAAAAATTTACTCAGCAAGCGAAGGCCCAGATGTGGGAAAACATCAGCACAGGAGGGGGAGAAAAGGCCTGCAGCGCTCGAGACCCTGATGACCCCCACCCTGTGGGGGTGTGTGCAGAACCAGGGAACCATGAGAGGTTGGGATCATGAGTTTGGCTGGAAAAAACCTCTAAAATCATCGAGTCCACCCATCCCCAGCACTGCCCAGGCCACCCCTGACCATGTCCCCAAGTGCCACATCCATGTGGATTTTGAATCCCCCCAGGGGATCCCCCCCTGCCCTGGGCAGCTGTGCCAGGACCTGCCCACTCTTTCCATTAAGAAACATCCCCAGCTCCCTCAGCCCCTCCTGCTGCTCCAGCCCCTTCCCAGCTCCGTTCCCTTCCCTGCACACCCTCCAGCCCCTCAGGGTCTCTCCTGGCTGGGGGTCCCAGAACTGCCCCAGGGCTGGAGATGCCCCAGCAGTGCCAGCACAGGGGGATTGGCACCATCCTGGTCCTGCTCCAGGTCCCTGAGACTGATAAATCCCAACTATCTCCAAAGTAACAATGTTCAGTCCCTTCTCCAGAGGGTCAGTTTGAGAAGTGACCCTAAATAAACAGACTGGCACAAACCCTGCCTGCCTCAGGACCACCCCAGTACCCACATGCTGGGCAGCAGAGCGCTGGCACAATCCCAAATTTCTCACCTTGGAGCAACACATCAGATGTTTAGGGAGGAAAAAAACCCAACAGAGAAGCAGAGAGAATGTAAAATATCTGACTGTGTGTCAATTAAATTCAGCTCTGACTGTGAAACTAATTAGCAAGATCCCAAATATCAACAGCTGCTGGGAAAAGAGTGATGCTGATAAACAGCACCAAACTTTTATATATATAATTATATACTATTAATGTTATAGATGACACATACAAAATCTATTCTGTTTATTAGTATAATGATGTCAAGTGTATTTAAAAACAATATGGTTTATGGGGCAAGATGGTTTTCTGTTGGACATGATAATCTTGGAGGTCTTTTCCAAGCTTAATCAATGTATGACTCTGTGATAATGATTTATATATATGGGTTTGTGTGTGTGGGAATGTGCACAGCATTTGCATTGGGCTAATTCTGGTGATTTGGGATCCAGAGTTATGATGGGCAAGCAGCCCATGTAGGGGGGGATCATCCCCCATTTCAGGATGGCAGAGACCCCTCCACCCTCCCCTCCACGCCCCTCCCAGCCCTTGCATTCCTGTGCTGTGGTTTCCTGTGGTTTTTAGAGCAGAAAGAATGAAAACCTAAACCCCAGCTCAGTTTTAAAAACTTCCCTTCCCTTCCGTGTGAGCTGCAGGAACATGAACTGCCAAACTGGAGCTCCTTCTGTTCCCTGAGCTGCAAAGGCTTTGGCAGAAACAAAACCTGTCCCCCCCAAGGCTGGGAGGTTCTCCATCCAACAGGTAACTCAGCCGGGATAATTAAGCACAATTCCTTCAGCTTCATGGGCTGCAACTGGTGCTTTTCAGGGCCTCTGCTGGAGCTGCAGCCCAAGCACAGGATGGGACTTTCCATATCAGACTGGGGAGACTGGAGGGAGAGCAATTGTGGGTTTGGTTCTTGGAGGGGCCCCTCCCTCACTGACTGGGGCTCCCAGCAAAGGAGGCACATTCCCAATGTGACACTGTCCTGCTTCCTGGCTCTGTGTCCAGAACATCCCCCACAAAGCAGAAAAGCAGGAAAACACCCATTCCATGACATGGAGCTGCTGGAGAGTCCAGAGGAGGCCCTGGAGATGCTCCAAGGGCTGGAGCCCCTCTGCTCTGTCGCCGGGCTGGGAGGGCTGGAGTAGCTCCCCTGGAGAAGGGAAGGCTCCAGGGACACCTGAGAGCCCCTCCCAGGGCCTAAAGGGGCTCCAGGAGAGCTGGGGAGGGACTGGGGACAGGGCAGGGAGGGACAGGACACGGGGAATGGCTTCCCACTGCCAGAGGGCAGGGATGGGGGGGATATTGGGAAGGGATTGGTGGCTGGGAGGGGGGACAGGCCCTGGCACAGGTTGGGCAGAGAAGCTGTGGCTGCCCCTGGATCCCTGGCAGTGTCCAAGGGCAGGTTGGACGGGGCTTGGAGCAGCCTGGGCTGGTGGGAGGTGTCCCTGTGGAAAAGGAAGGCTCCTGCCTCATTCCTGGGAGCTCAGCAGCCACACCACAGCTCAGGGGCTGAGCTCACTGTTACACCTTTGCTCATCCCTGAATATCACCCCTAAATTTGAACTGGTTTTCCACCATTTTCCATCCTCTTCATCCCCAAACATCAGTGACAATCCCAAATGTTTGACAGCCCTTGGGTCCTGCTGGGAAGGTGTTATCCATGCAGGTATCCCTGGAGGTACCCTTTGGACCCCCTGTGCTGGGGCACTGAGCTCAGCCCCAGCCAGCGGGTGCTGAAGGGAGGCAGAGCCCAGAGCAGGCACCAGCCAAGCTCTCCAGCTCATCCCTGGGTTTTAACTGGATTCTTTGTAGATTCACATCTTAATTGAGCTGAGTGATAAATGCCTTGCACTGCTTAACTGGATTATACCTCTTGCCAAACCTCCAGGGAGGGGCCGCAGCCATGGGGCAGGGTGGCCAGAGGCAGCAGGGGTGGCCATGGCACATCATCCCACCATGGCCCAACATCTCCTCCAAATCACCTGCAGGCAGGATTCCTAGGGAAGAGGTAAGGCTTGTTGCCAGGGAACACTGGCCAGCAATGCAACAGGATCATGACTTCATTTTGTGCAGCAGTTGAGTAGTGAAATCTGGGCTTTGCTGCTTATTTGCTCTGCAAGGCTCAGAGGGACCCAAAGCCCAGCCCAGGTGGGTCCCAGTCCTGCTTTACAAATTAGCATTTCTATAGTTTCATGTACAAACACACAGGCACAAAGGAATTCCTGGTAAGGATTCAGCAGAACCCAAGGAAATGGAATACATGATCCAGCTGGAGTAGAGGGACTTTAACTCAGTCTCTGAATATAGCCAGGCACGGCCAGTCCTGGTCAGAATAGGGACTAAAGGCACCCAAGGCTGAGCACAGGAAAGAGGGGCCATGTTGCTGCTGAAAAGACTTTTTCTTTCTATTATTATCGAATATTTAATTCAGACATCTACTTCTGAAATGCAGTCGTGGGAAATGACCTTCCTGTTTTTACTGCCTCTCACCGAAAAACACTGAGGAGAATTATCACAGAAACCCAGCATGGTTTGGGTGGGAAGGGACCTTAAGACTCACCCCATCCCACCCCCTGCCCTGGGCAGGGACACCTCCCACCAGCCCAGGCTGCTCCAAGCCCCATCCAACCTGCCCTTGGACACTCCCAGGGATCCAGGGGCAGCCACAGCTTCTCTGCCCAACCTGTGCCAGGGCCTGCCCACCCTCCCAGCCACCAATTCCTTCCCAATATCCCGTTGAAATCCTCCCCTTTTCCTTTCAAACCTCTCCCCTTTGTCCTGTCTCCTGCAGCAGAAGGATCCATCCAAGTGACTGGGCAGCAGCTCTCACCTGTGCGCTCCCTGTTTTCCAACGAGGCTGCAGACACAGTGCTGGAATTTCTCAGGGAAAGCAAAATATTCGTGGTCCTGCCAGGAGAGCCTGAGAGCAAACTGGGCCCCAGTGGATGGTGTGGGTGATGGGACAGGAATGACCAAGGACAGCCCCAGAGGCACAAAGGGCTTGGTGGCTAAAATTTCAGTTCAATGGAGCTTCCCAAGGATTTGTTCCTTCCTCACCAGAAACAGAGATGTGGCCTCGAGGGAGCCCTCACAGATGTGGCTCTGGGTCTCCTTCATGGCTTTCTGTGCACTGGGCACTTCCAGGAGAGATTTCCCTCTCTGTTTGCAGCTTTTGACCCAGGGCAGGAACACAAGGTTTGAGCAGAGCAAGGAGTTAATTGAGGGTTTTATGTGAGTTGTATTTGCAGTGTGGAGCTACAACTGGGAATTGGTGCTGGTGGCCAGAATAGAACCCATTTGTTAAAAATACGTGTCCTTTTTCAAGTTAAAAGGTTTCTGTCCCCAGTTTCCCCCAAACATCTTAATTACTGCAGTTGCAGGGCAGAGCAGGTGTCAGGCTGAGTGTCCCGAGGGAACTCGAGCACAACAAGAACAGATTTGAAGGAGTTCCATTGCCAAAGCAGGTCTGTTACCCAGAAAGGTCAGGACTTAAAGTCTTCTCATGGATACTGTATGAGCTGGAGCCTCCTGTGTGGCTGTCACAGCCTCCCTTGGGGACGTGCCTGAGCGTGGTGGGACATTGGTCACTGCTGGTGCCCTGAGTCAAACCCAGAGCAGCACTCACTGGGGCTGTGAGGCTCAGCCTGCACTGCTCCCAGTTCGATTTCCCCTCACTCACAGGGCACAGTCAGTTATATTCCTCCCTTTTTTATATATGGGATAAAGAATCCAAATTTCAGGGTGGGGAGAATTTTCTTAGAATCTGCGTTTTGGTAGAAACAATAATTACTAAAGCAGCCTATTATAAGACTTGCTTAACTTTACTTTTCCCTTCAGCTGTTCCCTTCCCTCAGAGGCTTCAACCCCTCAGTTTCCCCCTGCCACAAGTAATGAATTGTTGAAGAACTCCACTCCACAACATCCATCACTACAAAGGACGATCTTAAATCTACTGCTTTATTGGTCCTTTGCCCTTATTCTGCCTGCTCCAGCTGCACAAATTGCACCTAATTGTGAGAATTTTATGCAGTTATTACATGGCAATGTCTGGAATATTAAAAGGTAGTAATGTGTACAAAGCCAAAGTCTGGTTCCTTGTCATTTCAAGCTCTGTTAGAAGCACACAAACAAAACGTGCCTCCTTGAGGGAGAAAATGTTAATTTGCAAATTCTAACAGAGCCTGCAAGTGCCAGACATAAATGGAGTTTTTAAAAAGTATATTTGAAAACCTAATTTGGAAAAGAAAGCCCTGACCATCATGAGAGATGTGGAGGCAGCTTCGTTCATGTCCGAAGTTGCTGCTAAATTCTGGATGTGAGAGGCAGACACAAATGACTTAGAGAAGCACAGAATTCCCGACAGAAGCAATTACAGGCTGTGCTTCTGCACAGAGTCTGAGAGAACCTCAGAGAGGTTACAAAGAACATCAGCCCCATTGTGGTTGTTCCCGGAGAATCCGATCCAGTGTTTGAAGTGTAGGAGTTTGCAGGTGTTTTACCTCATAACAACAGAGGGTGTACCTGAAGGAAGTTTCCAGAGCGAGTTCTCAGCTTAGAAACACTGCCTTTGTTGTGAAAATCTCATCCCAGGGAAGGTAAAAGAGCTGAGAGGAGAAGAAAGGCTCTTTGGCTCTGCAGACAAACCCAAGGCGACGCGAGCAGAGAACGCCGTGTCTGAAATACACGTGCAGGTTGGAGAGCAAAGGTAAGTTCTCTTGGTACATTGTTCTGATGGAGCAGAGTGTCTGAAGAGAGGAAATCTCCTGTGCAAATGAAAGTTTATTCTCTCTGAGCTCACTCCCTCAGAGAGAAATTGCAGCTTGCAGGAGGGAAGGAGTAGAGGTGGCAAAGGCGGGCAGAGATGTGGCTGGATCCCAAGGGACTGTGACCCCCTGGGCTGGCACCTGGGGCTGAGCGTCCCCACAGCAGCCCTGGGTGGCCACATCATCATCATATCATCATCATCATCATCATCATCATCATCATCATCATCATCAATTCACATCCCTGGAATGATAACTGTAATTGGAGAAATAGCTCAACCCAAGTAATTTCAGACTTCGGAGTTCCCAGGTTTGCTGTTTTCTGGGGTGTCCTTAAAGGACAGGACACGAGGAAACAACCTCAGGTTGTGCCAGGGGAGGTTTAGGTTGGGTATCAGGGGAAATTCCTTCATGGAAAGGGTTGTCCAGCCCCGGGCAGGGGCAGAGTCCCCGTCCCTGGAGCCGTGTGGATGTGGCACTTGGGGACAGGAGTTAGTGGTGGCCTTGGCAGTGCTGGGGGAATGGTTGGACTTGGTGGCCTTGGAGGGCTTTTCCAACCTAAACAATTCTATGATTTTCTGGAAATTCTGGAAACCACCCCCCCCACCCCAGCCCCTGGGCTGCCACAGTCCTCCCACAGTGACCAGCAGCACCAGCTCCTCAGGGACCCTGGGGGAGCCAAAGCCATAAACAGCTCCTTTATTCCTCATCCCGGGAATGATGAAGGTTTCTGTTCCCACAAGGCATTCTGGACAAGGCCTGAGGAGGCCAGAACAAGGCACTTACATTAGCCCAAATAAAACAGACCATGCAGCACAACATTAAAGTGAAATCACGTTCTGGAGTGAATACCTTAAATATTCACCCCTGGTTTATTTTAGACATTATTGCCAATAATATAAAATCTTCTGATGAGAAGACCTTGCCTCATACAGGAGACAATTTGGCAAGTAAAGACTCTTTAAATTTAGTCATTTGCAGCAGTAAAAACATCATAATTTTCATTTTTCTTTTCCTCCTGCTATTAGAGAGAGTGGTGCTGTTTCTGTACAACAGCTGCCCACACACCCCTGCTCGTGGCAGAGCTGGAGTGGTGCATTCCATTCTTTTTCCAGAGTATTTTGAAAGTATAGACTGTACAAGCATTTATTAGAATTTCCATCACTTGCTGAATTATGCATTTAAAAGATTAATGCAACCCAAAATGTAGTCAAGTCACCCTTTTCAATAATATCCTTGGAACTTAAACCAAAGCCATGTCTGGGTTTCCACCTTCCCTTTGCAGGGAGAGGGGATGTTCCAAGTCCGATTGGTTTAAGTGATTTTTCCAAGGAAAAGCAGAGTTTGCTGTGTCCTCCACCCATGGTGAAGTGAAGCCAATATGGAAATAAACTGCAGCATTCACTGGGAGTTGAGCAGGAACTCTGTAACTGAGGGTACTGCACACGGCATAATAAACCTTGTATAATAATAAACACAGAAAAATATATAAATATATGAAAAGGTAGAGGATTTAACCAAAGAAACATTTCACTGTTGTCTTCAGAGAGGGGGTAACTGACAACAGGGAGATAAATCTGTCAGTGACTGATATTCTTTTAAATTTGTGTTTATTTTGCATCAGACTGGTTATTTGAGATGACCATTGTTGGTTCAAAAGCTATTTAAATGTTTCTTTCATGTGTATTAAAATGTCGATTAAATATATATAACCCATCATATTTCTTCCCCTTTCCCCCCTGCATTAGGGTAAAACATTCCCTAAATTCATAAATTCAAGATGTTCATAGCTGATCATTCCTTATCCCTCATTTTATCTCCCTTCTGCCTTTAAATTTCAGAACATTTATTAAATGAACCACTTGAGATCTGAGTGCAGAGAACCCCAGGACCTGTTTCTATAGAGACAGGTCTGCCTGGATTCGGCGAGAGCTTTGTAAGAAGAGGAAAAAAGGACACTGCAGGAGGACAATGGGCAGCAATTCTAGAGGGTCTTTAAGGTCCCCTCCAGCCCAAACCAGCCCGTGGGTCTATTATTCCGTGAATAAATACACCGGATAATTGCAATCCACTGAGATTGCGCTTACAGATGAGCCTAATTAGGGGACAAATGTTTGTAAAGAGGCTTTGCTGTGGGACTCCCACTTCTCGCAGCAGTGGCCCGTGCTGTCCCCCCTGCTGCTGCTCCGTCCCACCGGGCAGGGGCGGCTCAAGGGGCACGGCAGGGATGCAGGAGCGGGGATTGAACTGGGGAGGGAGAAGCACTGGCTGTGACCACTGGTGGAAACACATTTGCCCAAAACATCATCAAACACCACGAAAACCCCTTACACAGAACCCAAGGCTGCTTTGGGTGGGAAGGGACCTTAAGGACCATCCAGTGCCACCCCTGCCACGGGCAGGGACACCTCCCACCAGCCCAGGTTGCTCCAGCCTGGCCTTGGGCACTCCCAGGGACCCAGGGGCAGCCACAGCTTCTCTGGGCACCCTGTGCCAGGGCCTGCCCACCCTCCCAGGGAAGGATTTCTTCCCAGTATCCCACCTATCCCTGCCCTCTGGCAGTGGGAACCCGTTCCCGCTGGAATTGAAGAGAAAACCCCACCCAAAAACAAGCTCCACCTTTGCCATCCTGCAGTTGCCTCAAATCTTTTGCGCTAGAACTGGCCCAGAGCTGAGTTATGCAGGAACACACCTTGAACTTGGCCGCCTGTGGGAAAGCTCCAGTTCCGGGAGGCACTTAAATCACACTCTTTGGGAAAGATTTACTTACCTGCTTTGTTCTTTTCAGACCACGGGCTGAGGCTCATTAGGTATTTGCTGGTGATTCACATCCCATCCCACGACCATAAAGCACCCACTGCAGGGAGATCCAGTCCCACCCCCTTCAAGCCCCTCTGCCCTTTGGGGACGAGGAACAGTCATTTATTAGAGCACTGCTTCAAATCTACAACTCCTTGCCAGGGATGGGCTGTATTTTATAGGCACTACCTCAGTCACCCTGATTAAAGTGTATTTCAAAAGTGATGGGAAACAGGGACGAGTTTTTTTCTGTGGTCAAGTTTTGAAAACAAAGAGTTGTTGTGTCCATGTTTCACATTATTGATAAAAAAATGATGAAGAGGCACAACAGCTGCAATTTGGGTCCTTGTGGCTCTGCTGCTCCCCAGACCCTCATTTAATACCCTTTTCTGCATGAGACAATCAAATGGTAGAGCTTTGTGCTTGCTGCCCACCATCAATCCAGCACTAATTAGTTCAGTCTAAGCATCAGGGCCTTGCCACTCAACACGTGTGTCTGCTGGTCCCTTGGGAATGAGGACCCTCCATGCCACATCCAGCACTGTCACCCACAGCCAACAGAGCTTTTCAGGCTGCTTGGAACCAGTTTTGGAAACAAAAGCAAAATACCTGGCAAAGAGAGGGGAGGACAGAGGGATAATGCAGGAATTCACAGGAGTATTGCAGGAATACATAGGGATACTGCAGGAGCACACAGGGATATTGCAGGAATACACAGGGATACTGCAGGAGCACACAGGGATATTGCAGGAATACACAGGGATACTGCAGGAGCACACAGGGATATTGAAGGTGTTCTGGTTAGATGAGCTGAAGACATTTGGAAGGCTGGCATGGGCAGTGATAGCCAGAGGGGTGGGAGGTTCTGCAGCTGGAGGGACCAGGGCTTTCTGGCACTGGGAAAATGGATGAATACATGAATGGTTTGGCTTGGGAGGGACCTTAAGGATTATTTAATTCCATCCACCCTGGCCTTGGACACTCCCAGGGATCCAGGGGCAGCCACAGCTTCTCTGCCCAACCTGTGCCAGGGCCTGCCCACCCTCCCAGCCACCAATTCCTTCCCAATATCCCCCCCATCCCTGCCCTCTGGCAGTGGGAAGCCATTCCCTGTGTCCTGTCCCTCCCTGCCTTGTCCCCAGTCCCTCCCCAGCTCTCCTGGAGCCCCTTTAGGCCCTGGGAGGGGCTCTCAGGTGTCCCTGGAGCCTTCCCTTCCCCAGGGGAACTCTCTATGTCCAGAGCAGACATCGTGCCAAGGTGCAGTAGAGCCTCCAACACAGGATGACCATGAGCCTGGTTGGGCTGCAGGTTTTTACATCTGAGATTCGAGCAATTCTCTCTTAGGCAAATGATCAGAGCAAAGAGCAAAGTTCTGGAGCTCCGGGATTATCCCCATCCCTTGCACTGATGGCAACACTTGCCTGTTTAAATGGGGAAGGGGGCAGTGCAGAATTCCCACCGTTGGAGCAGAGACACTCCTGGCCCGGATCCCTCCCGTTGCCATAGAAACCACCTCGCACGGAGAGGACGGTGTTTAAAGTTCCTTAACTGAGGCACTGCAGCCAACTGGGCTCCTCCGGGCACGGGCTGTCACTCCCTGCTTTGTGCCCTTCACCACATTCCAGGAGGTTTGGAAAACCATCCTTCCCAGCAGCCAGCCCAGCTGGGGAGGTGAGCAGTCCATATTCCTCCCCCATTTCCAAATGTCTCTTCAAAGCACGTGGATGGCTCTGCTTTGATGCCCCACTGCTGGGCACCACCTGCCCAGCCACCAGCAGGTCTGGCAGCACCTTCTGCCTGCTCTGTGGCTTCACAGGAGCTGCTGAGTCCCCCCCAGCCCCTGGCCTGTCACTCAGCCCCGTCTGGCACAGAAAGCAATGTTTAATAACAGTATTTTTAGCAAAATCACACACCTTGGAACAGGTGGGGACAGAAAGGGAGAGGGAGGGCTGTTCTCCTGCAGGGTCTGGCAGGACCAGATAACTCCTCACTCAGATATTTCCTGGCTCAGGGGCAGAAAACATTTGCACTCAACATTCCTGGGGTTCCTTGGACATCACATGGATGTGATACCAATACCCACTGGAGTGATATGGGAGTGTCACTGCAGCCCACAGAGGGTTGGGCTCCCCTCACACCCACCTGTGTCATTTGCAGGATTATTTGAATATAGGAAATAGTGTAATGCAAATAAATCTGTAAAATTTTAAGTCAGAAAACAATTTTAGGGTGGGAATACAGAGAAAATTAAGTACTCGGTCCACTGAGCTCAAAGACCAAGGGAAGGTTATGAGTGGATGATCGTCTTCCCTATAGGAAGGAATCACAGAATTATTTAGGCTGGGAAAGCCCCCCAGTCCATTGAATCCACTCTGTGACCCACCCAGTGCCCACCCTGTGCCCCAGCGCAGAGCTCTGAGTGCCACGGCCAGTCCTGCCTTGGGCACCTCCAGGGCTGGGCACTCCAACCCTCCCTGGGCAGCCCCTGCCAAGGCCTCACCACCCTTTCCAGGCACAAATCCCTCCTGCTGTCCCACCTGCCCCTGCCCTGCCCTGGTCCCCCCTGAGCCTCCTTTTCTCCAGGCTGAGCCCCCCCAGCTCCCGCAGCTGATTCAGGTATTTCTATTTTGGGGGGAACAAAAAAAGTCCTTAAATTCTGTAATTCTTAATAACACATTTCTATAAATGTTTTGGCAACTGAATACAGAAAAACATCCAAGAGCTGTTCGTACAGCTCAGACATGAGTCACTTCAGAGAGCAGCCACCGTGTGTTCTCAGAGTGGGGAGAGATATTTTGGTCATTACAATGGTGCAATTACAGATATCCAAGAGGGGCCAACTATCCCAAACAAGGCCTCAATCACCAGGCTTTGTCAGGCAAAGTGTCAATTGTACATTAAGGCCATTGTTGGGAGATGGGAATAGTCCTTTCCCTCACTGGAGAAATATGGGAGCCTTTCTATGATTCCACGAACCCTTTGCCTCAAGCAGCAGTTCAGCAAATCCCAGACTGGTTTGGGCTGGAAGGGACCTTAAATCCCACCCCATTCCTCCTTTCCCCCTTGTCCTATCCCAACAGGTATCTCAGGTATTCTGCAGGGAGTTAATGACCCCCCCCCCCCCCCCCCACTTCCT
>VXBX01009096.1:215092-266387 GCA_013400415.1 Scytalopus superciliaris
CCCCTCCCATATGGGGACCAGAGCTGACATTCCCCAAAGAACCACCACCATGGGAGTGTCCATGGGAAGCACTTTCACCTCTTCCAGCCACAGCAAAATAACTTCAGGTTGCAGGTTTTATAGCAAATATTATTATTTATTTTATTTTAAATCATGCCATTGTTTTCTTAGTGTTTATATGGAGATTTATAAAAATGTCACCTTAAAGTTCTCTCTATTTCTAAGGCAGTTTTATTTTTAAAACAATGCTTTAAAGGAGATTAAATAAAATCCTGTGGGCAGGGCTGTTAAAGACACCAGGCAATGCCCACAGTGCTTCACTGCTCCCCTTCCTCAGCTGAAGGTGCTGGTTTCCCTTCCATGGCTCTCCCTCCCTTTGACTTATCCCTTTATTCCAGCTCTGTCCTTTCCCAGGCTGTTTGTTGAGGAAAGGGGAGCTGCCCTTGGAATTTGTATTTACTGTGATCATCTGCCTTTATTTTCTCTCCTACCTATTCCAGCAGATTCCCTGAATACCATCTTGGATACATCTGGCAGTCATTACTGGGAAGAGCCCTGGGTTCACTCACGGTCTCCAGAGACTCCTTAACCTGTACAAGAAAGTTCTTCCTCCTGAGTGCAGTCCCTCAAACTCCATAATCATTAAGACAAAGTGTTAAAAAACAAACCAGGAAGCAGAAAAACACTCAGCAGTTGTTAAATGAAAATACCTTAATTAAGCAAAGAAAGTGATTATTATTAGAATCTCATTTCTTATTTATAAGCAGCATAAAATGTTAATAAGGATAAAGTCAGCAGTTACCTAATGAAAGCCAAGCCAATTGGGTCAAACAAGACCAAATCACACAGTGCAAGCTAAAATAACATGTGTAGCAACTTCGGAACAGCAGGAGATTCCAGAATCACCTTGGAATGAGGAGGAGCCTCAGAAGGGTGACATGAACATGCCAGGAGGGGCTGGCTCTGTTCACAGTGAGAGCCAGGCTGGAGCCCCACTGCTGATTTCGGGTGTCCCAGCTCTGAAACCACCACTGGCAGGATCCCCGAGGCTGGCAAAGCCCCCCCAGCCCAGGGAGCCCACCCTGTGCCCGATGCCCACCTTGTGCCCCAGCCCAGAGCTCTGAGTGCCACAGCCAGTCCTGCCTTGGGCACCTCCAGGGCTGGGCACTCCAACCCTGCCTGGGCAGCCCCTGCCAAGGCCTCACCACCCTTTCCAGGCACAAATTCCCCCTCATGTCCCCCCTGCCCCTGCCCTGTCTCAGCCTGAGCCCGTTCCCTCCCCTCCTGTCCCTGTTCCCCGGGAGCAGAGCCCGACCCCCCCCAGCCCCCCTCCTGGCAGTTTATTCTGTATTTCAGTAGCACATTTTTGAACTTCAAATCGTGCCCCAACACTTGGAGCCTTGAGGCATCTCAGCACGATTTGGTGGTGTCAGAACTTCGTGGTGAGCAACTTCTGCAATCAGGTTTGTAAGGAAAGAGCCAGTAATACATTTTATATTGAAGTCCTTAATTATTATACATATATAATTTAAATAATTTAAGTCTAAGTGAAGATGACTGCTTAGAAAAGAATAAACAAGAGAGGGAGGAGGGTTAGAGCCATCAGGAACAGAATAAATAAGGCAGTATTGAGGCTGATCAGACAAGCTTAACCATGGAGAAACCCAATTCATCACCCCAGCTCAGGCTCGGGGTTAAGCAAGGATGAAGATAAGCCAGTTGCCATCCAGCCCTGAAGTCAATAACTGCACATGCTGATTTACACCAAAGATTTTTGCTGGTTTGTGCAAGGAAGCTAATTATCTTCTTGACCACAAAATTGCAGGCTATTAGGAATAATTTTATCCATTTAGTAATTAGAAGATTAAGCAAAGCTGTCTCTCTAGCGGTGCTGAGAGGTCATCTTGCACATTATGGGGGATGTAGTTCATTAGCTGCAACTGGCTGCTCTTCATCTGAAGGGGAAGAGCCCTTTGCAGCAGCACAAATCACACTTTCCTTCCCAGCCCCATCACAACGGGGCCATTACCTTCACTTTGCTCATGGCAAACTGGCTCTGCTCGGCGCAAATAACACCAAATTGCACCAAATTCCCGGGATTTCAGCCTCTGCACACACTTGCCAGGTTGCTCTGAGCCTCCCACGCTCGCTGGGTTTGTACCCAGCTCATTCTGCTCAGAACAAAATAAAAGCAGTGCCAAGCTTTGGAAAATACAGAGCCGAGGTGGGGGCAGGAGGGGAGGGAAAGGGAGTGGAAAACATCCCCTGAGTAGGGGCTGAGGAGCTCTGGGGCTGCTCCAGTTGCTGTATATCTTGTTTACACTCCTTTTTAGCAGAGTGGAGCACTTTGGGGCTCCAAAGGTCCCTGCTGCTGTTGCAGCCCCAGATCCGGACCCCAATTACTCCTGAAATCCCAGGATGGTTTGGGTTGGAAGGGACCTCAAAGCTCATCTCATCCCACTCTCTACATCTTAGCACAGACCAATTCAAAATAAAGAAATAAAACTCCTTGAGTTGCTGAAACTTTTCCAAGAGTCAGACTACACCATTTTTCAACATTTATTTCAGGTTTCCTGGCAATTTCTTTCATTAAAGGGGTGCAGGCAAGAAATTTCAGGAGATATAAAGGTGGAAGATGAATTCGCAGACTGTATTTAAGGAGTCTGCTCGAAATTCCAGCTGCATTTCCTCTGCAGCCCAACCTCACCGGGATGGATCCATGGTCTGAGAGGGGGCATAGTGCCTGGCCCTGTCCTCTGCCACTGGAGGGGAGGGCAGGGGAAGACCCTTCCCAAGGCAAAGCAGGAAAACCTGGGCATGGGAGACTGGTCAAATATCAGGGAAAAAGTACCTTTTGCCAAGGGGAGTGGCCAAAACCAGGGGAGAGGGTGTGACCTCTCCATCCTTGGAGAGAGGAGAAGGTGCGGGACAGCCTCATCCTGCTGGCCTGGCCTCGAGGGAGAGGTTAAATCAACCATCCCAGGGGTCCTGCCCAGGAGGGGCCATTCTAGGGGGTTTGTTTGGCTGGCTTTGTTTGGCTTTTATTGGGTTAAGGAGCTGATTTTAATTTGCAAAACCAGACACCTGCACAGCACTAAAATAAGCTCCTGAGCTCCGCAGCTCCCACTCAGCCTGTGCGTGTCAAAACATCAGAAACCAACGTGTTTCTGGTGATGAGACATAATAAACCAGGAAATCCAGCAGTGCAAAAGCCATTTCATCTTGTTGCAGTGACTAGACACCAATCCACGTGTCACCGAGTACAGAGAGGGCAGCTTTGAGGGCACAGCTAATTCCAGGTTTAGGTACAGATGCAGCTCCCTGGAAACCAGTGCCAGGGCTGGGCGGGAATGCCCAGTCCCTGCGTGCCCTCAGTGGTGCTGGAGCTCCCCCCAAGAGGGCTTCACCCTGCAATTAACCCCAGATTTGGTTTAATCCCCGTGGTACTGAGAGATGATCCTGTTGCCACTCTGGTTTGTACAGGAGATGTTTCCTGGGGGCAATCACAGGGCTGTTCTCACAAACAGCTCTTAATTACTCAGCTGAAGGACCACTCACTAATGAACATGGACCCTTCCTGCATTTCCCAGCCTGGCACTGGTGCCCTGCAGCCACAGCTGTGTGCATGTGCCACGGGGCTCCATGGGGAGTTTGGGATATTCCTGGTTTGGTCACAGATCCCAGTGCCAATCTGGTGCTCCCAGTGTTTGTAACCAACGTTCCCTGTCCAGAGCTGATCACTGCAGGGGATAAGGGGAAAGTGCTCTGTACAAGAGCTGCTTAAAGGGTTTGCAGTTAAAAGGCAAATTCTAGAATCTTGGAGTGGTTTGGGGTTGGAAGGGACGTCGAAGCCCATCCCATTCCCCCCCCTGCCATGGGTAGGGACACCTCCCACCAGCCCAGGTTGATCCAAGCCCTGTCCAGCCTGACCTGGGACACTCCCAGGGATCCAGGGGCAGCCACAGCTTCTCTGCCCAACCTGTGCCAGGGCCTGCCCACCCTCACAGGGATGGATACCATTCTAGTATTAAAAATAAATGCTTGTATGCATATATTGATATCTCAGGAGCATCCTGTCCTAACAGAAAAGGGTTAAATCCTTCAGGGCTAAAGCACAGTCCAAATATATTCTGGACTCCTACAAACAATAAATGATGAAGGACATGGGATGGACAGCTTAGCATTTCCCAGAGAGATGAAGGAGGAGGTTCTTCTTGTATTCAAAGCTTGTAAACTGTCCAGAGGACTTTTATTCACACTCCCAGGGCATATATTTGCATTGCCTAGCAATCCAGCCTATAAGCCATCCCCTTTACACTGACTGCATTCACTTTAGACTAAATCAAGGTGACCAGGACAACGAGCTCCACCCAAGCAGAAAAAACACTTGTGTGAAATAATCAGAGTCCTCAAGAGGCCTTGGATGTGCCTCCAGAGCGGTACTTACAGGCTGGAATACTCTAGGAGGCTGATGGGGCTGGAGAGAAGGACTTCAAATCCAAAGAGTTGCAGAAAGGGAGCCCCCAGCCCCCAGGTCTGAATGCAAATCCAGCTTTCTCTGCAGTGCAGGAGCGTTTACCATCAGCTGGAGATTGAAATGTACTTCAACAGATTGAACCTCCTCCAGCCTAAACAGTGTTTTCATTTTCTACACGAGGCTGCTAATTATGTTTTCCACTTATACCTGGAAATTTCAGCAAATATTCAAGACAAGTCATTTTTGATTGGAATGGTTCTGTGTGCTACAAAATAATGAGATTTGCCAGTTTTTAGGAGCTGTTTGTGTGGAGATTAAGCAATTTGTCAATATAGGTTGGATAGTAATATGGACAGACACATTTATCTGATCCCAGAGGTTGGAAATGCTCAGTGTTTTGGGAATACACCCTTCAGATGCCCCATTTTGAGCCAGACAACAGAAAACCAGCCAAGCTTCCATAGGGTTTCTCTGGATGCATCTACATGACTGTTTTAACTCCTAAGGAGCTGGTGAAACTAATCCAGCAGCAGATCCTACTGCCAAGGAGCCCAGGGGGTGGGAAGGGCCCCGGGACAACCTTCTGCACAGGTTGCCCTGAGTGATTGTGGACTCCCCATCCATCCCTGGAAGTGTCCCAGGCCAGGCTGGACAGGGCTTGGAATAACCTGGGCTAGTGGGAGGTGCCCCTGCCCATGGCAGGGATGGGCTTTAAGGTCCCTTCCAACCCAAACCATCCTGGGATTCGGTGATACTTGAACACTGTAAGAAAAAACATTTCATAGACTCATTAAGGTTTACCTTCATCATTTACCCAGCGCTGCAGATCCACCACTAAACCATGTCTGTACCATTTTATTTTTATACAACCCCCCAAACCCACACCCTCCCAAAGCTGAGCTGTTCAGTTCTATGTTTGCTGGCACAGGCACATCAGTGATGTTGGCAGCTCCTTCCACTCTCCCAGACTTTCCTCCCACCATCACTTTGCTCAGACTCGTAGTAAAGACCAGCCTAAAGGTGCATCCTGCAGGCAGGGCCAGGCTGGACACCCAAATCCAGAGGACAAGAGCTGAGGGATGTCACCAAAGCTCTGGAAGTTATTTACTCCCATCCTGCCTCTCAGCAGACAGTCATGCACATGACTCAACCTTGTCTCCCATCCAACCTCCCAACTCCTCTGCAAGGGCAGAGCATCGTTATCTGAGCTGGCTCATTTGGCAGCAGAGCTATAATTATGGTCAAGACAACACAAATCACTACAAAACCCCACAGTTAATGGGGTTATAAAGTGGGTCTGCAATCTCAAACCTAAGCTGAATTGCAAATAAAGCTGCGCTGCAAGTCTCAGCTCCAACTCAACTCCCCATATGGAGCTCGGTGTCCTGAGCACCTCCAAACACCAGTGAGACCCTCAGCACTATTTATAGTAACAGCAGGTCATTAAAAGGGGTAAATCTCAAATGTTAGAGAAGCTGAAAGAGCCACAAGAGCAGATTTTTGTGTTCTACACATGTACAGCTCCTGCCACCATGGGAGGCACCTCCTTGTGTGTCTGAGGTTTGCAGCACCCTCAACACAGACCTTGGAGAGCACAAACCCTCATGCAGGAACTTCTGCTCAGCCTCCAGGAGAGTGTTCTCCTGTCTCTGCAGGGAGGGCAGGAGTCCTGCCCGAGGCAGGGATAACACCCAGGCCCAGGTTAGTGCAGGGGGACCACCCTCAGCCACCCCACCCCAGCTCCAGGCACAACTAACCCTGAAATACCTCTTCTATTGCAGCAAGCTGATTTCTGAATTACAGCTCTGAATTCGGACAGGCAAGGGGTTTGCAGTTTCTCCTGATGGACCATAACTGAATTCTACTGCAGCAGGTATTTTGGAGTGACTCGGCTGGTAAGTCATCACAGCTCTCCTTCCAGCTCTTCAATTTGGATACCCAAATTAAACAACTTTCCGAGCCAGCCTGAGCATTACTTTTTAGCTGACAACTTATTAATTAAATACATTCCTGCTTTCCAAGTGCAGTCTCTGTTCTCCAGGGAAAATGGGCTGAGATAGGCCTGGAAGGAGAAAATTCTAGACCTAAGAAATGCTAAACCATGAACAGATGATCTAAATATCATTAGGTATTTATAACCTTTTTGCTCGTTATCTGTGTATGAGCATAAGAGGTTTTTACCTTTATAGAGGTTTTTTTTTGCATATGGATGAGTCATGCAAAGAGGAGGAACAGTCCTGGTCCCCAGGGAAAGCCACACCCGTGTGCAGCACTTGCACACAGAGTGCCTTTCTGTGTTGGGCTCTCCTGGCGTGTTCCTTCATTCATAATGCACAATTATTCCTACTCTAAATATAACCTGGTTTCCTTGTGAGCTGCCAGCTGAACCCCCTGGCAGCTGAGTGGTTTCTGAATGGGAGACACCACATCTATCCCCTCCTCTGGGAGAGGGATCCCTCAGGTCCCTCAGCCCAGCTCAGAGGTCACTGGGTGCCCTCCAGGCTGAGCTGGGGCCAGTTGGGCTCTCCCAGGGTTGCAGCCCCCCTGGCACTGCCCTGCCTGGGGATGGGGGTCCCTGGGTTGCAGTTGGTTGGCGTGTCCATGAAAGGTCCCACTGGACACCCTCAGGTCCGAGGGAGAGGGTTGGATGGGGGGGAAGCGGCACCTCAGGGGGTCCCAGCCCCTTCCAGCCCCCCTGGCCGTGGCACAGCTGCTGCATCCCAACCTCTTCCACAGCCCAGACACAACTACGGGGTTTAATGCCACTTTTTGCATCATACCCCAGAATGGTTTGGTTGGAAGGGACCTTAAAGCCCACCTTGTTCCAACGCTCTGCCATGCGCAGGGAAGAGAAGGGAACCTTCAGCCACAGTTGAAGGCAACTTTAATTAGGCTTTCTCTGCACCAAAAAGGGGAGGAAAAGAACATAAACCAAAACTTCATCTGATTTAAGCTGCCAATAGAGTGAGTCCTGCCCTCATGGAGAGATCTGGACCTTGCTGTGGCTGAGCACTGAGCCCCAAGGATGCTGCACAGCCCCGGGGTGGTCCCTGCCAAGAGGCCCCCACAACAGCCCTGCACGGTCACATTTTCCCTTTCCAGCAGCTTCTCTGAGGATTCAGGGCCCAGATGCTGGGGATGAGTCTCCCTGGACAGCAACAACACGAGAGAGGTGTGTTAAACCTGTGTGAGTGTCCAGCACTGAGCCCTGGAGGGGATGGAAACAGAAACCAGGGCTTGGGAAGCCTCAGTGAAATGCGGAATTTACATCTTTGGCGTCAAAGGGTTTGTTCTGCACACAACAGTAAAATCAGTAGATAATAGCATAATCTAAAATGGATTTTATGGTTTCTGTTGACAGGGTAATAGGAAAAATAGACCTCTTGGAGCGTTTAATCATAATGGTAATAAAGAAAGGAAGCAGAGAGTGTCCCCAGAAGAGACCAATGCTTCATTTCCCCAGGACTTGTAAAACTCACTCTGGGCTGTGCCAAGCCCTGTTCAAACAGCTCAGAAAGCAACACAGTGTTGGAAACCACACCAGAGCAGGTTCAGGTACAGAATTAATGGGTGTAGTTTGCAAATGTGTGTAAGGGAGATAAAGAGATAAAAACAGCACGTTTAAACAGCTCTTTCCCTGAGGAACCATCTCCTGATAAGGGGGATAAACACCATGGCCAGGAATTTCATTGCCTTCACTGATGACATACCCAACCCAAAGAAGGACATCAAGATTTTGAGAGTCTTTTTAGTGAGATCTTGGAGTTCCCTGGGGAGTTTCTCTCTTGACTTGTGCCAGGGGAGGTTTAGATTATATATTAGGAAAAAAATAATTCATGGAAAGGGTTATAAAGCTTTGAAAGGGGCTGCCCAGGGCAGTGGTGGAGTCTCCATCCCTGGAGATATTCAAAACCATGTGGATGTGGCACTTGAGGACATGGTTTAATGGTGAACATGGTGGCTGATGGTTGGACTTGTTGATCCTAAAGGTTTTTTCCAACCTCATCATCACTTTGAGCAGGACTGGCTGTGTCACTGCCAGGGGGCCATTTTGAAACAGAACTAGGGGTGTTCTGGAGTTTTGTTTGATGATTCTTTTTGTTTCTTCTTAAAGAGTGAACTGCAATGGCTGCACACTTGTATGGAAACATGGAAAGGTTTAGATTGGAAAAGACCTCCAAGATCAAAAAGTCTGACTGTCCCCCAGCACTGCCAAGGCCACCCATGTCCCCAAGTGCTACATCCACAGGGCTTTTAAATCCCTCCAGGGAAGGGGACTCCACCCTGCCCTGGGCAGCTGTGCCAGGGCTGAACAACCCTCTGTGTGAAGAATTTTTCTCAATATCCAACCTGACCCTCCCCTGGTTTGGAGTAGTTTCCTCTTGTCCTGTCCCTTGTTCCCTGAAAGGGGAGCCCAACCCCCCCAGCCCCAACCTCTCCACCAAAGCAGAGAGGGCTTGAGCTCCTTGGGTTCCTGACCAGACTGACAACATTCCCCCGTGTTCTCCTTGTTTCAGGACCTGAAGGACACGTTGCACATCACCAGTCACCGAGTAAGGAAGTCTATGTTTAAAAACGCATTTTGGCCCTGTAAATCCAGGGTGTTGCTCCCTGAGCTGGTACAAACAAGGCTGGCCAACCCCTGCTCTGCTGCTTCCTTGGTTAGCAGATGTTGCTCTTTGATCTCTTGGCTTGTAATTTCCCTACACGGATATTTCCACACTGGGGTGAGCTCATTACCATTTTTAAATATTTCTGCTTTGAGACACCTCACGAGATTGGTTTTTGAAAGGCTCCTTCTCATGATTGAAGAGCTGAGATCACAATCATATTTCACCCTCATAACATTCATGTTTATTGCAAACCTTGGCTCACCCAGGTGATAGATGAGTCCACTCATGGTTTTGCTTTGGAATAAACGCAGGAATTGTTTTGGTAATTACCTGTTACAAGAGAAGACCCCCTTGAGTTACTGTTTAAATGATCCGAGGGAGTTGGCATCATTCTCTCTTTAATTAAACTCTTGACACATCCTATATTTCACTTCTCCATTACCCTTGGACCTTCCTAAGGCTCGCTGGCCTGGAATCCGTGACTCCAGCAGGTTTTGGCTCCCTGCTGTGGAAGAGGAGCACCCTGAGTGGGGCATCCTCCTGCCAGGGGTGCTGGGTGTGCCACGGCCTTTGATATGTCACCACTAAATGGGAATTGCAAAGAACATCTCCCTCACCAGGGAGGCTTCATGTGGCGATGCTTTCAGCCCTCAGCAATGGGTCCTTGTGCCAGCCACCAGGGAAATGTCTCCACTCATTTCAGAGGGGTGCACTGGTTTACCAGAGGGAATAAACCCCCCAGTGTTCCAGGTCCTTGCGCTTTCCTTCAGCCCGTTGTCTTCAACCTCAAACTTCTGTTTTGGAGAGGAACAAAACCTGCTCTCATGGATGTTTTACTACTCCCCCTCTTAAAAACTTCTTGTAGTTTCAAGAAATCCAGGACACAATGTAATTAAAGCAGGAAGAAAAAATGTTTCAGGTATTGGTGTCACTCCCCAGCAGGATGTAGTGGCCATTCCCACCAAAATCTAACATAAGCAATGGAAAACCAGCCATACACATTTCATAGATCTTGGGATGGTTTGGGTGGGAAGGAACTTCAAAGCCCATCTTGTTCTCCCCCCATCCCCTGCCATGGGCAGGGACACCTTTCACTATCCCAGCTGGCTCCAAGCCCCATCCAGTCTGGCCTTGGACACTTCCAGGGATGGGGCATTTAAAAGCAATCCTCAGAAGGTCTATATGAAATGAATATACACAATTTTGAAATAGAGTGTAGCAGCATCAGTAAAATATCTCATCAAACGATCCGCCCTCGATTCATTTCGATAAGCAGCAGGGTCATACAAAGCCCAGAAAATACATTTTCCATGGACTGGGGGAATCCACATTTTCAACAACATTCTCTGCAAATCAGTGGAATGTATTTAACAAGGAGGATCATCCCTTACAATCCCATTAGCATTCGCAGAGGGTGTCATTAGTGTCAAAACCAGAGCGCCAATGCTGGACCTAAAATGTCAACTGGCCTCCCTGATAAACCCAGCTCAGTAATGACTTTGGAGAGCAATTAGAATCCCCATTTTTCTAGGAAAGAAAAAAAAATAGATGGAGACTGTTTTTCTTTAACCCAAACATCCTGGCCCTGGAATGCTGCCAAGGCAGAGACATCCGTGGCTGGCAGTGACAGCAAGAGACACAGGTTTGGGCTGTGCCTTCAAAATCTGGAAATGTTACCAATTAGCACTCCAAATTATGTTAATGAGGCAATTAATAGGATTTCTCTAAGGAAATGCAATAATCAACCAAATTCCAATCAAAGAGAGATTGCTCTGCTGTGTAGCAGTAACATTTCAGATTCAGATTTAGTATCTTTGCACTATTGATGAAGGAACTGGAGCATCTCCTGAATGGAGCCGGGCTGGGAGAGCTGGGAATGTTCCCCTGGAGAAGGGAAGGCTCCAGGGACACCTGAGAGCCCCTCCCAGGGCCTAAAGGGGCTCCAGGAGAGCTGGGGAGGGACTGGGGACAGGGCAGGGAGGGACAGGACACAGGGAATGGCTTCCCACTGCCAGAGGGCAGGGATAGGGGGGATATTGGGAAGGGATTGGTGGCTGGGAGGGTGGGCAGGCCCTGGCACAGGTGGGGCAGAGAAGCTGTGGCTGCCCCTGGATCCCTGGCAGTGTCCAAGGGCAGGTTGGACGGGGCTTGGAGCAACCTGGGCTGGTGGGAGGTGTCCCTGCCCATGGCAGGGGGTGGGATGGGATGATCCTTAATGTCCCTCCCAAACCAACCCATTCTCTGATTTCATTAAATATAATACTTCATTGTCTATTCCTCCCTGGGCAGTGATTCTTGTGATTCCTGACAATAAATACATCACTCTGCACCAGCCCAATGGTAGAGTGTCTTCTCTTCTGGCACAGAAGTGACATAATTATCTCAGCATGGAAAATTATGGTCACAAAGTCAGCTCAGCACCAGCTGTTCAGTGATTCTTGATGCTAAAAAAAGCTCCATGGCAAAGAAACAGGAAAAAAAAAGGGAGAAAACAAAATAAATCTGAGAGATTTCTGAGGAATACAAAAGAATATAACTGAGTCAATATTGTAAAGGGACTGGGATGTTTGATCAGGGCCACTGCTGGAAGCAGGCCTGATGTGTGGGTGAGAGATCATCCCTCCCTGCCACAGGGTCCCTCAGGATGGCCCCAGCTCCCAGTGATTTGTAATTACAGCCTCCTGCTGCTGCTGAACACTTACGAGAATTATCCTCCAGTCGATATCCACAAGTATTGAACAGGTCTGACCAACAAATTGAGGCAATTTGCTTTGCTAAGCTGTTCTCAGGATCCACAGTCTCACACTCTGTCCCAGGAAAACCCAGTGGCTGTTGGTTAGAAGCCATGGTGGGAGACCTTGTGGTATCTATTCCACCTTATATTGCCACCCACCAGGACAGTACATGGTGTAGGTACATCATTCTTCACGTGGTCCCTGCCTTATTTGCTGTCTCATCACAAGCTGCTGAGACAATTCTTTATTGTGCTGTGCTCTCCCCTGTTAACCCATGACTGAGTTAATACTCATGACTTTGGACAAGGCCTGGAAGGACAGGACACAGGGAATGGCTTCCCACTGCCAGAGGGCTGGGATAGGTGGGATAGTGGGAAGGAATTGGTGGCTGGGAGGGTGGGCAGGCCCTGGCACAGGTTGGGCAGAGAAGCTGTGGCTGCCCCTGGATCCCTGGGAGTGTCCAAAGCCAGGTTGGACGGGGCTTGGAGCAACCTGGGCTGGTGGAAGGTGATTTTACCAGTGCCTTTCCCATTTACACATGGGTAAGCAGCTGGAAAAGCCTAAACGCTGGCTCTCAGTTTTATATTTGGCTTCACGTTCAACTGGAATTTCAGATTTCGCCCCACTTTTTCCAGAAAGAAGCACCATTCCTGCTCTGGCAGTCAACACCCTGCAGGAAGCCCCCCGTGCCAGAGCTGTTTATTCCCTGCAGCCTCTCCCTGGCTGCTGGGAGCCCTCCCAGCCCATCCCACCGGGAATGAGCCTCCCCACCAGGATTGTTTCTGACAGGGCTGAGGCGTCTCCACACAAGACACTGCTTTGACTCTTATTTCCCCTAATTACAGTTATTTTGTCTTCACATGGCAAAGCATTTGAGGCAGAAGGAGCAAAATCACAGCACGGGATGTTCCAGGGCTGATTGCCCTCTGCCTGCTCCCGAACTTGGGAATCTGCTTCCACCCTCCTGCTCTTCCCTGTCCCGAGGTTTTTAACATATTTCTCAGAGGAAAAACATATTTCCACAGGGCTGTGAGCATGTGGAAGCCGTCAGTTGTGCTTTCCCTTCACAATCCTATTACAGGCTGCAATTTTCACTCACAAAAGCCAAGCTGCTGGGGTTGGTTCCATCTGAGTGAGACTTAACAGGGTCAGACAAGAAGGGATATCTCAGATTTTTTTACAGAGTGAAGGCAGATCAGGGAGGTCTTCAATGGCATTTTACAAGCAAGGCACTGGATTATATCCAGGCTGTTCTTGTTTTCCTCATGGATTATTGTCAGGTAAGAGCCAGGGGTTCACAGGCCTAACTATTATCTCATAGAATCAGAATCCCAGAATGGTTTGGGTTGGAAAGGACCTTAAAGATCATCCAGTGCCCCCCCTGCCATGGGCAGGGACACCTCCCACCAGCCCAGGTTGCTCCAAGCCCCCTCCAACCTGCCCTTGGGCACTCCCAGGGATTGATCCAGGGGCAGAAAATCTGAGATTTTTCTGAGCAATAAACACTGTGGTTGGTGAAAGGCCTTTCCAGAGTCATTAAATCCCTTGGGTGACTGGGAAGAACAGGGCAGATAAGCTTGGAAACCTCCATCTCTGGAAGTTCCCTGTCACAACAAACAGGGCATTTGTCTGAAGGGAAGGGGGGAAAAAAAAGCTATTCTTGTTCCTACTTATTGTCCCACCACGATGAAGGAGCATCTGACCATAAGTCATCAAGCAGCTATTTATAGGCTGTAATTAAACATCTCTGCAAGTGTGAAGACACAAAAGCAGCACCATCTGCCACACATTTGTGGCACCATAAATATACACAAATATAGATGAAGCACCGCCACCCCTTTTGTCCTTCCCACAAAAGTTGCTACTGAAATGGACTTTCTGGAGCAGCTGAAGCAGCTCCTGACCCAGCAGTGTGGCTGCCCCATCCCTGGGAGTGTCCCAGGCCAGGCTGGACGAGGCTTGGAGCAACCTGGGCCAGTGGAAGGTGTCCCTGCCCATGGCAGGGTGTGGAACCAAGTAAGCTTTAAGGTCCCTTCCAACCCAAACCATTCTGGGATTCTGTGAAATCACTGTTCTAGTTACTAACTAAAAAAAAGTCTATGTTTAGCACATTTGCAATGTTATTTTAGTCACAGTCAGATGAAATCCATCAATATTCCTCACTATAGAATATCTATATTTGGCCAACTTACAACACTGCAAAATAGACTTGAATCCCAGTGTTTTGGGTGCTGGGAAAAGCGTTGGGATGAGCTGCTGGCTCTGCTGCCCTGGGCACAGGGGTGGCTGGGAGTCCTCGTGCCAGGCAGGAGAGGGCTCTGAGCAGCCCAACCCATCAGCTTGTCCCTGCTTCCACATCCCAAGGCACTCCCAGTGTCTTGGTGTCCTTAGGAAGCCAAGTCCTGACATTTTTCCATCATGGATTGCTCTGAATTGCAGCGAGATGGAGATGTGCCCTTGAGTAAGGAAGTCTGGGTGGAGTTACACATTGAACTGGGCAACTGCTCTTCTTATTAGAAATCAACACAGTAAAAGCAGTTTACAATGAATGGGGCAACCTTAAACTAACCTCAGAGACAAGAACAGCTGTGGAAGGGGAAGCCTCGTGTTTCTGGGGTGAAGGCACCGTGTCCACACCTGACAGGGGAGGGGAACTGTGCCATCCAACCTGTGGGTTCCCCTGGGAAGGGGGTCTGGGGGCTGGAGCTGCTCCTCTGCCAGGCTGAGAGCCTCCCATGGAGCCTGGGCTTGGGCACAGACATGGCAAAGTCGTTACTCACTGTAAAATTGCTCTGTAAAGTCACTCGGAAGGTCACAGAGGAGTAGGGAAAGCGAAGCTCTGGTTGAAGCTCACCAGAATCCCACACTGGGACATGGACACAGCCCTGCTCAGAAGAAATGGCCTCAAAGACATAGAATCTCCTTTCCTGGCCCTGCTGGGAGCTCCTGCCAGGCTCTGGGGAGGATCCTGACTCCCTGTGCCCTCAGCACCACTTTGGGGCCACCTGCCACACATCCTCTGCCACCCCCACTCTGGGTGGCACACGGAGCAGGAAACTGCCTGCACTTGGATAACAGGGACAGAAATAAGCCATCATAAGCATGTGATGCCCCACAAATTATTCTGAGAATGCTCTTGAGTGGTTTAGATAAGGCTTAATTAAGAGAGAGCTGCCAGAAAATGTACGAGACGCAGGAGGACAACGGCAGCTTCTGCAGAGCCTGATCCAATTCCCACCAAATCAGTGGAATAGAAATCCACCTTTAATGTGGGAAAAGTCAAATGCTCCAGAACTAAACTGTATCCTTAGATACAAATCACTTCCAGGGGAAAATTTGCTCAGGATGATGTTTCTTGCCCACAGTGTTCCTCCTTTGGCTCGTCAATGTGGTGCTCTGGGAATGGGGTGACAAATTGGGCCTGTTTTGGCTGACCCCAGACTGAAGAGAAAACCTGCTCCCAAATTCTGAATGAAAATTTAAAATTACACAAGGTAACCCCAAAACACAAGTAATTACCCAGGGTTTGAAGGTGGTTTCTGCTCCTTAGGCAGGTCTTGGTAGGAACAGAGGTCCTTGGTTTGGCAAAAATGTATTTGGACTCAACAACTGAAGGACAAATCTGGTCTTCAGAGGACAAAAACTGTTCTTGCTTTTTATAAAACATTACACAGAATCCCAGAATGGTTTGGGTTGGAGGGACCTCAAAGCCCACCCAGTGCCACCCCGTGCCACGGGNCCCAGAGAGACCCTATAATACCAATATCACAATTTTCTGGCATGTGAAAAGCCCCTGGACTAGAGGGAAGAAGATGTAATTTTAAAGTTGTTCCACCTGAACCAACTTAATTTTCAGCTGTGACCATGAGAAATATTTATTGTGCCAAGGAACTCACGCCCAGGAGCAAGATTCCAATGCATGGAGGTGTCACAGAGACTCCCAGCCCTGGTACAGCACGGGCTGCCTGACCCACCCCCAGGAGAAGCCCAGTCCTCCAGCACCACAACCTGCCCACGGGGGACCCTCTGGAAGGGGTGTCTGAACTCAGGGGCTTCCCACAAGGAACAGGCTGTTTCTTCCTCCCTCTCCCCTCTCACCCAAACCCCAAAGGCCATGGGAGGTCACCCAGCACTGGCCAAGTGCTGACAGGACAATGTCCTGCATGTGAAGGGCCTGCCCAGCAAACACCAGCTGATACCTCAGGCACAGAGATAAGGTGAGAGCTGGAACTGCAGGTGATGCCAAGCCCTGGGAGTACAAGGATAACTTTAGCAAGGCATTTCTTAATCTGCTCTGGTTTATTCTGGACCCTCAGTCACCTTTATATAGACAGATATATCTCAGTGTATCTGTGTCTGAACGTGCTGCCCTGGAGCCCAGAGCTGCCTGGAAAGCCCTCAGCCCAGGCTCAGCTACCGAGTGCAGCCTGGCACAGGGGCTCTTGGCATGTGCTATTTAGCTCTGGTGTTCCAAACCCAATTTCACATCCAGCAAGGTCCATGGGTGGGTGGCCATGCCAGCCTTGTGAGCGGCCAAACCTGACCCTGCAAGGACACACTGCTGGAGCCCGGCCAGGGGACAGCTCCGACTCCACATCCCCTTGGTGTTCCTTTTCAATCCCAATTTGTGACCGCTACACAACTGCCTTTTCCAACCCTTTCCTAAACACTTTCCTTAAATTCTATAACTTCAGAGGTTGCTGGAATTCATTCTGTGATTTTACGGGCTGCTGGAATTGCCAGTATTCTGAATAAATCTGTAAATGAACACCTTGCGAGCCCGGCTGTGCTGCAGGTTAATCCTGCGCTCGGTTACTCACCGTGATCCCCCCCGGGGCTCTTCTTTAACAGCCACATCCCTTAATCTCTCTCAACCGACAGGGCACTGATTGCATTGTAATGCTAATTATTTAAATACCGGATGGAGAAACCAGGCAAACAATTCGATTTGTAGTTCCAGGTAATCGAAGCGTCTTTCAAGGGCCAACAGAAAAAGTGCAATCAGCAACACCAAAGATTTATATAAGTGGCTGTAGAACACAGGAAGGGATCCCTAAACCCATCCAGTGCCATCCTCAGCCATGGGCAGGGACACCTCCCACCAGCCCAGGCTGCTCCAAGCCCCGTCCAACCTGCCCTTGGACACTCCCAGGGATCCAGGGGCAGCCACAGCTTCTCTGCCCACCCTGTGCCAGGGCCTGCCCACCCTCCCAGCCAAGAACTTATCCCAAATCTCCAATCTAACCCTGCGCTCTGGTACTTGAAAACTATTAACACTTGTCCTGTTTCCACAAGGAATAATGATGATAAAAACATCCCTTCCCCAGCTGAGCATTCATTGGTGGGATTAGAGCTCCCCTTAGTGGGACACTCTGGAATCAATCTCAGTCAGGTGAGGGACAGACAGACAGACTCCCGTCCCAGAATCTCCTGACCCACGGGCACATCGTGGGGTGGCAGCAGCCCCTGCCTGCCCTCAGCCACGGCCAAGGCGAGCAGGGGGACAGAGACACCCCCCACTGTCCCAGGTTGCTCCAAGCCCCGTCCAACCTGGCCAGGAACACTTCCAGGGATGGGGCAGCCACAGTCTCTTCCCTCTAATATTTCATGAGAGCTGACCACATGTCCAGCTCCAGGTGGGAATTTCCTGTGCAGCTTATCCCAAGCAATCTCAAACGTTTCTGCTGAGAGACATAAGATTCAGGGGGGGAAAATCGTGTCTAAAAGTCGATATTGTAAACAATTCCAGTGAGCTGCTCCCTCCTCCTCAGTCATGGAATGCTCTGGGCATTGCTGACAGCATGAACAAAGCTGATTCCAGAGGTCTGGCTGAATTTCTAGCCCAGGGAAGCTGTTTCCCAGCAGGCTCAGGATGGGGAAGAACGTTGGCCTGCTCCACTTGTCCCTTTACCTGCATTTAACACCAGACCCTACTGATTGGGAACCCTTTGGAATCTCTACCAGCCATCCTCCTGTGGCTTTAAAGTCACCTCCTGCCATCTGTGACATCCCAACCCCGGTTTTTAACTCTCCTCCCCTGCCCATCCCTTGTGTGCTCCCACATTCTGCACCCAGACCCAGCTGGATCATGACTGTTGCAGCTGCTGTTTGGAATGTTCCCTAAAATTTACCTTGGGAACTCAGCCCCCCAGTCCATGCTAATGGAGCCACTTTGGGGGCCCATTTCTCCAACACCTGTTTTAACTCTGCCTGAAAAGTTTCTTCCCAAGGAGCAGAAGATGCTCTAAGAGGAAACAGACAGAATGAAAAGGATAAAGGAGGGAAATTCATTTAGGTCTGTGGGCAGTAATGAGAAATATCTGTGCCTTTAATAAATGTGAAGGCCAAGAGCTGCAGTGCTGACCCTCCCCTGCTGTGCTGGGCTGGGTTTGTTTTAATCTCCCAAACAGGCCATTTCAAGGCTGCTTTGCCAGGGCTCCCCACCAGCCCCTGCCAAGGGGGCCACAGCTCTGCCTGTTTGTTAATATTATTTTAAAAATATTACTGTTTTGTTTGCTTTCCTGTTGGCCATCATGGCCCAGGAAAAGCTGATGTTCCCATCAGCAATTACAGCTGGAGAGTTCTGAGCTCGGCAATGACCTCCCAATATCCCACCTATCCCTGCCCTCTGGCAGTGGGAAGCCGTTCCCTGTGTCCTGCCCCTCCATGCCTTGTCCAAAGTCCATCTCCAGCTCTCCTGGAGCCCCTTTAGGCACTGGGGGGGGACTGAGGTCATCCCAGAGCCTCAGCAATTTTACTTTCAGCCTTTCAGTTCCTGGTTCTGCAATAAAATTGTTAGAGCTCCAGTAACTGATCTAATGGTCCTCCTAGGCACCCTTTTCCCATCTCCCTTCTCCACGGAAGCACTACCTCTGAAGTTCTTCATAAAACAATAAATGACAGCAAAATAAACTCAGCTCCTCCAAGACAGATAAAAAAATCACCAGAGCCCCCCAAACAAGGCTCTGGCTGCATCCTCACCCTGACCCCGGATGGGTTAACAGAGCCCAGCACTGATTCCTGCCAGGAATATTGTTTGAACTCCGAGTGCCATGCACTGAGCTGGTGCTGCTCTGGGGAAGAGCAGGGAGAGGGTTGGGATACAGTCCCCTCCCTGCTGGGAGGAGGATTTGAACAATATCCACTGTCAGAGCTCACAGACACACACAGGTAGTGGCTCTACATTTCTACTAAAAGTATTTAAAAGATTTTAATATTTTTGTCCTCCTGGCAGCCATACTGGGAAGGAATTGGTGGCTGGGAGGGTGGGCAGGCCCTGGCACAGGTTGGGCAGAGAAGCTGTGGCTGCCCCTGGATCCCTGGGAGTGTCCCAGGCCAGGTTGGATGGGGCTTGGAGCAACCTGGGCTGGTGGGAGGGGGCCCTGCCCATGGCAGGGGGTGGTACTGGATGGGATTTAATGTCCCTTCCAACCCAAACCATCCTGGGATTCCATGATTTTCTCATGTAATTGACTTTCTATGAGGAAAACCCCAACAATCAGTGTAGGAAGAAGCCACGAATGGCTGGTTACAGCAGGAGTCAGTCCCATCTTTAAAAGCACTTACTGTTATTATATCCCCAAGACTCTTTTCCCCAAGACTCTTCAAAACTCTCTATCAAGTTGCTAAATGATACCAAAAAGTTTTCCAGACAATGACTGTGAAGATTATCAAATTATATCAGGATAAAATATTTTCTCCTGCTAACAAATATTTAAATTTGTTTTAAATACACTGTTTCCATGAACATGCCATTTGAGTTAATTACTTTACTGTAAATGTACCTCAAATAATTGCTAAACCTCAAGAAATGCTTTCAATAATTGACTGAGTTTTCATAAGGAAAAATGGTGTTATTAAATCCAAATTAAATGCACATTTGAGACACTTAAGTAGAGTGCTGCCATAGCAAACCTTTTCATGCTGTATGAGAAATAACTTTGGGAATTAATGGCAGGAAACCATCACTGCAGTCATCCATGAGCATCTCAGCCCTGTTTTCTCCTGACTCCCACGTATATTAGAACATTTTCACGGATGCACAGGAAGTTTGTGAGCAGTTCTGCGTGGGAGACGCTCAGCACCCACTGCTCTCCTCACAGGGGCTTTAAACCCAACCCCCTGGTGAGCTGAGGAGGATTTGGGCTGGTTTTTGTTTGAAGGGGTTGGTTCCATCAGGAACTGGGTGTAAATGTGAGCAAGCCCAGCCAAGCTGCTCCGGTTCTGGTTGGGCTGAGGAGACACAGACCTGCCCCTTCATTGCCTGGGGGGCTCTACTTGCAGAGGAACCAGCAGCCCCCCAGACCCCTCTGAGCTCTGGACAAGTCCTGTGTCCCCTCCCAACTGGATCCTCAAGTTTCTCTGAGAAGTCACTGGTTCGGAAACCCTTTAAACTGGGACTCAGCTCACCTGAAGCAGAACACCAGTTGTCTCCCTCCACATCTCCCCTGGCACCCCCCGTTTCTCCTGCTTTGCCATGCCATGTTAATCCCAGAGAACTCTCCCTTCTGCATCTCAGTTCCCTTCCCTGCCCTTTCTCTGCGTGGTGTTTCCTTCCAAGGGCCCTTCCAGGAGGAGCCAGGGCTGAGAACAGATCACCAAAGCCAATCCCAGCATCCTCCCCATCAGCCTTAATCAAAAATCTCTGTGTTATTAGAGACAGAATATTAAATTCGGCGAAGAACACGGACATCAGCACTAGAGGGAGGTATTTCCCCACATTGCTCGGATCCAGAGCCACCGGAAAACAGCAAAACGGAGAGGCAAAGGGTCCCCGTGATATCAAACTATGTTAATCAACTGCAATTAATGAGTGAGCTGCAACTCGTCGTAATCAGCTCCCATCAGCTGCCCGTGATAAAAGTATTACCAAGCACCAGATAATGAACTGATATTTAACTTGAATTACCTTATTTAACATATAGAAAGTTGCAGTGCCTTACTGAGCAGGTTGTTTACATGTTTATTCCGACGGGTAAAAAGTTCAGAGCCAGGTCCAGAGCCTGAGGAGGGGTTTAAACTGTCCTGCTGCTTCCTCCCAGCAGCAGCACCCAATAAACCTAGTTTTGCATAAGATGTATCCAGACTTCAAAGGATTTAATTACATCCCTGTGAAAAAGCAACGGGTGGCAACGACTCGTGCAGCTCCTGCCAAGACTTGGCACTTGTGATGTGGAGGGAAAAGGCTTTTAATGCCTCTCACACTTTGGAAGAAACTTCCTAAAAGCCTCTAACTTTGACGGGGGGAAAAGTGTCCAGCAGTTGGTTCCTGCCCAAGTCTGTGACACAGCACAGATTTCTCACAACTTCGGAAAACAAGAATAAAGTTGGAAAAGGATAAAGAAAAAGGAGATACGGATTAATTCCAGCAAATTGTCGACAACCAGCGGCGGGTGATGAGCTGTGCGGGGAGGGGAGGGGGGAGGCAGGGCTGCGCTGGGATGCCACGGCTGTGTCCTGTATCCCGTATCCCGCATCCCTGCCCGGCCCCTTCCCGGGCCCGAGGCTAGATGGAGCTGCAGCTCCAGGAATGCGGGGCTGGGCGCTGCAGGGCACAGCCCCCCTCCCGCCAGCCCCAGCCGTCCTTCAGGGCCGGCTTTATGAAAATAAATGGAGGCAATGAAGAAATATCATTATAGGGCAAAAGCAGGGGATGCTCGGAAAAGTTAAATAACACTTTTTCTTCTGTGCCCGTGCTCTGCTTGACAGGAGACAGCCCCTGTCCTGGGTAACTCGGATCCCCCCCCAGCTCACACCCAGCTCGGGAGGGCACAGAGGTGAGGGTGAGTCTCTGAAACTGGGACCTGCTGGAGACACAGCTGGCCAGGAACACGTGAACGTGGCCACTGAAGTCCCCTGAGAAGTGGTTAAACCAAGCAGGAAAGCGTGGTGGGAAAGCAGCAGCCAGCACCAGCGAGATCCACCCTATGGAGTTTCCTGCCACCCCGGGACACTGCTGGGGGGAGAGATCCGGCCAGAAGGACCATGCCATGGAGAGGTGGTGCCAAGGTGGAGGTTTTGCTGGACAAAGCAGGAGAGCAGGAAGCAAAGGCACACCGTGAGGCGTGCTCAGTGCCAGGGAGAGCAGCAGGTACCTGGGAGCAGGGCAGCACTGCAGGGGAGATGCTGCCCATTCCAGCATTGCTCCCACAGCAACACTCCCGGCACAGCTGAGTCCAGGGGATGCTGAGCACACCAACCAGGGCTGCTCTTCACTCGGACCCCAAAAGGAACAATTAAAGACTGGGCTCTCCGAGCATTCCCCACGGAATTCCCGGGTGACAATGCCTCGGTGCCACCTCTTAACCCGTGACCACAGACCGGATCGATGGGCTGAGATCCAACACAAACAGAAGGGGAGGGACAAAAAAACATTCAGGTACCAGTAAATTCATCCCAACACGTGGCTGTCACAGGGTGAGGGCTGACAATGAAGAAACAAGTGCCACTCATTGATCATAAAGATTAACTTATTAATAAAATGGTTTTGGATCAAACATGTCACACACTGTCACCTCTTCCCGCAGCTGCTTTTCTGACAAGTTGCTGGCAGGTTCAGCCCAGCTCAGCCACAGTTTTTGATCTGGAATGGCAAGGGCTTTTGGTTTTTAAACTCCCAGAGGGCAGAGCTAGATTGGATATTGGAAGGAATCCTTCCCTGGGAGGGTGGGCAGGCCCTGGCACAGGTTGGGCAGAGAAGCTGTGGCTGCCCCTGGATCCCTGGGAGTGTCCAAGGGCAGGCTGGACAGGGCTTGGAGCAACCTGGGCTGGTGGGAGGTGTCAGGGCTGGAACTGGATGAGCTTTAAGGTCCCTTCCAACTTAAATCATTCCAGGATTCAATGATTCTTCATCTATCCAAGTTCATCTACTCAAATGTCAAAATTAATCGCAATGATTTTTCATGAAACTGATTAAACATTTTCTAGGAAATCTCACCCTGGATCCACCCTGCTCCCAGCTGGCTTGAAGGATGACAACTGGTTTGTGGATGTCAACAAACATCACTCAGGGGTTCAGGAGGGCCAAACCCAAACCTAGCTGTGACCCACAGGCTGCTGAGTTGCACTGGCCAGAGGGAAGGCCTGTCAGCTTTAGTCACCCTTGTCCAGGTTATTAACAACAGGAATAAATAAATTCACAGGGAATTTGAGGTTCTGGTTTGCAAAACAGCTGGAGAATTGAACCCAGTCCAAACCTACAGGAAAGAGTGATGTCCCCATCACCAATTACAGCTGTAGCTGCAGAGTTCTGAGCTCAGCAGTGGGACAGAGCAGCCTTTCACTTTTTCTTCACTAATAAAGTTGTTAGAGCTCCATTAATTAATCCGAGGGAACCTCCAGGCATTGTTTTATCCATTGCCCCTTCCAGGGAAGCAGCACCTCTGGAGTTTTTCATAAAATAATAAATGATATATGGCAGTATCATATAATAATGGCAATAACATAAATATCAAAATAAACTCAGGGCTGTTCCCAACTCCTCCAAGACAGATAAAAAAAAATCACCAGAGCCCCCCAAACAAGGCTCTGGCTGCATCCTCACCCTGACCCCGGATGGGTTAACAGAGCCCAGCACTGATTCCTGCCAGGAATATTGTTTGAACTGTGAGTGCCATGCACTGAGCTGGTGCTGCTCTGGGGAAGAGCAGGGAGAGGGTTGGGATACAGTCCCATCCCTGCTGGGAGGAGGATTTGCACAATATCCACTGTCAGCTCGTTGGCAGCTCCTGGATACACACAAGTAGCAGGAATTCAGAGGAAGCTGGAGAACTGTTGGTATTTACAGGACTAATCAGGATTTTTAATCATTATTTTTAAAATGGAATATTTTTTCCAACAGAAAAATGCCATCTGGGTGAAACCAAAGCGTACTGTAAGAACCTGCTCATTTTTGTTGCTCTTTCTGATACAAGCCCGGCAGATTTCCCAGGAAAACCCCCGAAGCTGCCCAGTTCTGCCCCCACATCTCCTGGAGCATCCATGGCTGCAGCCACACACCCGGGTCCTGTGGTGCAGCCCCAAACACACAGCGGGAGGGACGCAACACCAAAAAAAAAAAAAAAGGCAAATAACTTCCTTTTTTATGCTATATGGAAATGTGTTTGGATGTAAAACCCTCCCTGAGATGAATGATGTATTTCTGCCACAATATTTGGTTCAGATGCCACAGATTTAGAGGAAAAAAAATAAATCAAAATACAAAACAAACCCACACCACGAAAACAAACAAAACAAAACATACAAACTAAAAACAAAATCCCCCCCCCAAAAAAAAAAAAAAAAACAAACCAAAAAAACCACCAAACCTAAAATGTTTCTTTTTTCCCCCAAGCTCGAAAATTTATGAATGTAATGACTTGTTTCAAAAATTAAAGTTTTAAAAATGACTGAAATGTTTGTATTCAACCAAAGGAGCGGGAGCTCCGTTCCCCAAATCTGACCCCGAGTAAGGAGATGGCCTTGAGGGCACCGCGTTCCTGGCCATGGGCACACGTGCCTTAGATGAGGAGGTGCCCGGTGCCCCCGTGCTTTGACAGCCCTGGCTCTCAGTGGTTGCCGTTCAAGAAAGGACAATGGGCAAAGTCCCTCCCTGTGGGTGCCCATCGATGGCAGCACCTCAACCACCGCACCATCCACAGGCACAGCCCGGAATCCAAAACGCAACCAGAGGCTGCCGGCTTTGTCCCAGGGTGCCCAGAATTTGGGATGTAGATACTGTCCGCCTTAACAAAGATAATTTTTTATCCTCCTGACTAATACACAGGATGCACGGATGGCCCTGGCAGCTCGGAGTTCCCACGGTCCCTAGCTCACTCTGATACCCTCCTCTTGAGGCTCCTCTGGGAGCGACCCCCAAAGGGGTGTGAAGGGGTGGGTGTTTTAATGGTCCTCGCCAGAGGACCAGGAGCTTCTCCATCTCCCGAGGGAGGTCACTCCAGAGTGCATTTCTAGGGCTCTGGAGCCTGCACGATTTATCATACAATTGTTACCACTGAGTCGGAACAAATTAAAAAAAAATAAATAAAAAGGTGGAATCAGAAAATGTAAGCAATTTTCTTTTCTTTCTTTTTTTTTTTTTTTTTAAATAATTAGAAATACAAATCAAAGTTGCACATCGCTCTGCATCTCTAGGACTGCCAGCCCTGCTTTTCCTTATTCCTGATGGCAATTCCTTCCTTCCCCAATAAACCCGCCAAACCCCAGTCGTGCTCACGTGTGAGCACCGCACAGCCAGGGAGGGGGCCGAGCACCCACCGCAGCGACACTTAAACCATTGTTTTGCCTTCTTTGGAGACTGCTAATCCCAGGGAATCACTTAACACCCCCCTGACCCTCGAGGGCACGGCATTTCCATAGGAACCGTCCAAACGTGCTTCCCCGCGGCGGGAACCTCTCCCTCAAACCAGCTCTTTGGAAAGTTTTTTGGGGTTGGATTTTTTCCCAGCCCCGGGAAGCGCGGCCGGGGCCGGGCACGGGCAGAGCCCGTTTGGGGGAGCAGGGCTGGGCTCTGGGGGCTCCCGGCAGGGTGAGGGTCCCCGGGCCGGCAGCACTAGATGGCATTGTTAGACCGACGGCCGCCCAGCCCCAAATTAGTAGACAATTATCCCTCTTCCACTCCTCCTTTTATGCGATGAAACCGGTTCCTTATAGCCTGCAGGATAAATTCTATAGGGTGCCTGACTCAGTCAGGGCTGTTTCTTCACAGGCTCTCTCTTCCCAGCTTTCACCTCAATCTGTCATCCAGATTTGACACTGCATCGTTCCAACAGTGCTCAGAAATGACATGTATATAATGTGGAATATTGTGCACATTTACAGCCAGGATTTTTTCCCCTTAAAACATTGCTCGCTATATTCTGGCAGTCGTTGTTCTGGAAATAAAATAAAATTACTGGGGGAAAAAAAAGAGCCCCACCATAACAGAGGGTTCTTTTCTTTACGTGTGTTGGTGGGCATCTGAAAGAAAAACTTACTTAGGTGCTCGACTAAGTGTTTTTGATTTTTAGGGAGGTTTAGTGCTTAGGATTGTCCGGCAGTTGGATGCTAATTAAAGAGGAGCCGAGGCAGCGCACAGCGAGCACTCCGAGCAGGCTGCTTTTATGATTCCCTTCCATTAACACTCCATATTATAAATCAAATTAACTGGCATTTCTATTAGAGGGAAAAAAAAAAAAAAAAAGAAGGAATCCTTTTAAGAGAGCACCGAGCCCAGTTCAGCGCGGCTGAGAACCCTTTTCCTCGAGTGGATTAAACACAGCCCAGCTTTGTTTCCCGGCGCTGCCTCTATAATCATCCTTTTCCTGCCCTATAATAATAATCAGGGAGGGAGTTCAATTATTTCATTCAAGAAAACAAAACAAAAGTCACAATTACGTCTGAATGACTTCACGGTTCAGTTCCGTGCCGGGTGAGCGCCGGGCTGATCCCACGGCTGGGATTTCGGGATTAAGAGCAGCAATTTTTTGGCAGTAGCAGCAGCAATTCCTGCCTCTCCGAGCCGGACACGCTGCAAACACACAAATCCGTGCGCACACACACCGGGCTGGGCAGACACACACACAGGCGGACAAACCCACCTCCGAACCACATTGCGGGTGTTTTCACAGCGTTTTAAAAAGCAAGTTGCTTTGCTGTCCCTTTCCCCCCGCCCCGGGGCCACACGGTCCCGTTGCCCGGCTTTCCTCAGGCTGCTGATTTATTGGCTTGGCTTTGATTCCTCCCCGCATCCCCCTCGGTGTTTGTGGGTTCGGGATTCGCGTGTTTAATGCCGCGGTTGTGCCGCACAGACCCTGCCCGGAGCTTTGCGCTGCCCGCCGGGAGCGGCCCGGGGAGGGGGAAAAAGCCGGAGCTAAACCTTTGGAACAAAGTTTTAGAGGACGAAGGGTGCGTTGGGAAAGGAGAGATTCCTTGTCCGGGCCCCTCCCGGGAAGGCAAACACGGGCTATGCACTGAATGCAGCTCCTGCCGCGGGGAGAGGACTCAGCCCGGCTCCGGGTGAGACTATTGGAGCTGGGGAGGAAAAACCCCTTAAAGCTGGGGTTTGTTGTCACTGTCTGAAAGGGAAAAAAGAGAGAAAGAGGAGATTGTCACTTTGCTAATAACTGCAGCTTCCAGAAGAAATAAAGGTCCCTGTTCCAGGGAGGTTTGTGCTCGGAATGTCCCTGCAGAGCTCAGCACAGTTAAGGAGATTTCCAACAGAAATGCAGTAATAAATTCCTTCCTTCAATCTGTATTTTTAATACTCAGAGTGAGATCCACAGACACGTGCGTGGCTGTGGACAGCAAGGATCCCTCCGTGGAGTTTGTAAGCAAAACCAGCAGCACAGCGTGCCGATCCCAGGCACAGGCATGGCACTGCTGCAGCTGGATTTATCCATGAATAATAATAATGGCAACTCTTTGCTATCACTGACTGCTCCCTAGACCTGATTTGGCCTTAATTTGCATAAAATCTTATGATCCAGCAATGAACTTGTGATTTTTGCTTTCTGTTTTAAAGGGCTATGTAGGTTTTAACCCCTGGCTGTGCCATAAACCCCGGATAGAACTTTTCTCCTTTCTACAACACCACTGTCATTTTTCCTGCAGGAAAAACTAACCAATGCCTTTAAAAATCACCCTGACCTGCTCCTACCCCCTGCTCTTTCAAATCACTCTTAAAAGCTTGAGAGAACTGGAAAATAAAAACCTCTTTGGGAGCGAGGGTGCCAGGCCAGGGCTTTCCTGTGGGATCCCACCCCAACACACAGCAATCAAAGGCTCAGGAAATCACAACCACCTCCAAGCAGCTCCGAAGGCACCGAACAACTCTGCCTGCTCCTGCTTCCAGGCAGCTGCTCCAATAAACCCTTCCCCAAACTCCCGATTTTTAGAGGAATTACAGTGGTTGTGACTATTATTAGCCTGGGCACGTGGCTCTCCCGGCTCTCCAGAGCTTTGCTGGAAGTCAAGGGAGGGGAAGAGGGAGCAGGGAGAGCAGATCTGCAGGGCTGAGAGCCCCGGTGCTAGTGTTTGACCCAGGCTGGCCACAGGGATACATTGCCAGCCCCCAGACCAGCATGTTAATTCTGGAAGTCCAGGGAAAGGGAGGGAAAAGACCCTGTACATTATATATCTGTGGCTTTTCATGGTCAGAGCACAAATTAATCAGCTCTGATACCGCGAGTGGCCACAGCTTTTGCAGCCGATGGCGCTCACTCCACAAAACACCGCACATCCAAGTTTTCCTGCTGCATTCTGAGGTGCAGCTTCAGTCAGTGGCACTTTATTAATTGCAGTTTAGCTCCTGATAAACATGAGTTTTACTCAGATGCTCCCAAGATACTTATTTTTACTTCAACACTTGCCATGGGCTGCAGGGAAAGAAAAAGCCACATATGGACTGATCCGCTGCTGAGCTGTGCAGGGAATTCTTGGAACTGGGAGTGTGGAAGGGCCCCTCTGACAGCTGTTTGCTTTGCATCAGAAACTTTGTTCTGCTTAAAAATAATATTGGAGGTCCATGGAGGGGCGGGGGGCGGGGAAAGGAGGTATTGCACACAAATCCTCACCTAGGAAAAACGAACACTTTGAGTTCTGCTGGTTGAGAACTTTCCTGTGCAGCCCAGAATTGTCATTTTAATGTAAAAAGCTTTGAATCATAGACCCATGGAACGTGCTGAGTTGGAGGGGACCCAGCAGGATAACAGAGTCCAGCTCTTGGCCCTGCACAGGACACTCCATGAAGACTCCCCCACTCCAGTCAGCAGGAATACCTGAGCTGTGATCCTCCAGAAACCAACCCTGAGGGAGCAGGGAGTGACTCTGTGTGGAGCCACCACCCAGCTGGTTATTCCTTATTTCAGGAGAGGGATGGCTCCTAAGCAAACCAGATGAAATATCTCATTTTGCTCATCTGGTTACCTGTTCATACCGGTGCCAGTTATTCATTCCCACCACCTTTGTGTTCACAGGGCTCAGTGACATTTTTGGGAAAGCACAGGGTGTGCTGGAGCACCGGCCAGCCTTGGGGAGGGGACAGACAGAGCCACGGCAGAGGTTCTGCCTCCAGCAAGAAATAAGATCCTGGAAATCCGTGTCTTGTCACAGGCAGCTCATCCTCCCGCACTAACAGGAATTCCGGGGAAATGGGGGTTTTTGCTGGAGCGCTGACGAGACACGGAGAGTAAACACCCCTCGCCCATCAAAGCCGCCGGAGCGCCCACCAATCACCATAGTAACTGGGACCAATTACAGTAATTAAGATTCACGGGGAGTTGTCCCTTATAATCAGGAGCCATTCTAATTTTTTATTTATTTGTTTGTTTCGAGGTGTCTCCCAGCCCAGGCGTGGGGACGTTCCCACCCTGGCACCGCGACCCTTCGTGTCCGGAGGTCACAGGGAAAGCCTGGGGGGAGATGGAGAAGGGGAACCACCACCACCACCACAGCCCCCTGAGGCTCAAGGTCTGGTGTGGGAGAATCCTGCTGAACACCCACTCTCATGGTGTTATTCCCTGGAGAAATGAGGAGCAGGACATGCTCAGAGGTGGAGGACAGTCCTCCACGCTCTCCCTCAGGTAAGAGCCTGTCCCACCTCTTAAGCCTTATAAATCTATTTTGTTTTTTTAAGTACACCCCATCATCAGTGGCACAGCATTGTAGGGGCTGTGGATGGGGACATGTGAAAGGCCATGGGAGCCGTTCCCTCCCCTTTGAAACACATGGTGAGGGAAATGCAGGGTTTCCTTCCCAACTGCCAGCCCTCCCAGTCAGCAGGCAGTGCAATGGCAGCAGACACACAACATTGCAAAGTGAAGAATTAAGACAGTTATTTTTATGTATTTTTTTCCCCCTCTAATTCTTGGTAAGGGTATCAGCACACTTGAGTTGGAGAATCTGACCCCATTTTCTGTTGCCAGAAATAAATTAGATACGGAGATAAAGCAGAAAATACAGTTACTACCTCCACTCCACACAGGGAATATTTTGATAAAACAGACTTGTAGAATTCTGTATATAAATTTAAAAAAAAAATCATGCCATGTACCAAAATGCTTTAAAAAACCCCCACAAAGCAAGCAGGGCAGGTGTGTACTGTGAAATCCCCATTACAGATGCACTCCCAAGCCCCAGACACCCTTCCCAGCTCTGCTCCAGTTGCACGGAGCCAAGTGGGGTCGCGGGGGGTTACGTTGCATCACTAAGCACGAGACAGAACCACATGTAAAGTGACACAATGCAAATTCCAACAAGATGTGGGTTTCCTCCTACACACTGAAACGCTTCCCAGAACCTGCACGCTCCGGGTGAGGGCTCAGCACCAGCACCACGCTCAGCAAATCCCCCACCTGGCTGAGGTAACACTGTGGAGAAGCTTTCATCAAAACATTAACCTCTCCCTCTCCACGAGTTTTGTCATCCAGCCTGTGTTTTCCCTGCTCGCTTCCCAGCACCTGTCCTCGGTAAGGCCAAGACCTGTGGATCAGACGGGTAGGTTGAGAAACGTGCATTGCAGGTGGAACACCATTGTCAAACCCTACAGGTGTGTCAATACACAGCAGGATGATCCCAGACAAGGATGCAATAATTAAAATGTCAGCTTCTTAGGAAAAAGAAACCCCAATAATCACCACTAACATTTTTAATCTGTTCAATATATTAATCACATCCCTGCAGGGGCTCAGCAGAGCCATGGGCATCACCCTGGAAGGTGCCCACCTGCCTCAGGTAGCAACTCTCCACAAAACTCTGCAAAAACAGCCCTAAATAAACACAAAAAGGACCAAGGAAAGAATTACAGAATCCCAGACTGGCCTGGGCTGGAAGGGACCCCAAAGCCCATCCCATCCCACCCCCTGCCATGAGCAGGGACACCTCCCACCAGCCCTGATTGCTCCAACCTGCCCTTGGACACTCCCAGGGATCCAGGGGCAGCCACAGCTTCTCTGCCCAACCTGTGCCAGGGCTGCCCACCCTCCCAGGGAAGGATTCCTTCTTTAGGAGAGCCCCAGCAGTTCCCCTCCCTCAGCTGTGCTGATCCACTCTCCTCCCACGGCTGAGCTGCCTTGGCCTCCTCCAAGCTCACAAAGACAAACTGCTGCCAGGAGGGATCAGGAAAACGTGTAAATATTTATGAACTCGCGAGTTTTGAATAGGCAGCCTCTGTGGCTGTCAGTCCACACGGTTACAGATCTCTCTGGCTCATAGATTCACTTCTGTGCATGAGAACTTCCTAATTCCAAGCCTGGTAAGTCAGGACAGGTTTTCCCACCAGCCTCAACACGAAGCAGACAACTCATTTCCAGAAAAATGAGGAAGGGACATGGAATCACAGAATTGTTTGGGTTGGAAGGGGCCTTAAAGATCATCTTGTTCCTGTCCCTTGCCTCAGACAGGGAATGATGATTAATTCTGCATCCCAACCAGAGCCCACATCTCTCCCAGGCATTCCAGGGGCTCAAGAGCACTTCAAGCTCCTTTTTCTCATCAATACCAACACCACGGCAGCCACCCAGACAGAAGGTCAATGTCCAGCTAATGCACTTCAGTACCAACTGTGACCAGGGAATACTAATTTAAAGGCATTTATAGAATTTCTAAGCCAGTGCATAAGATTTGTTGCCATTAAATTTCAGCCTTTCACCTCAAGAACAGTCCAGCAAAATAAAACCCTGCCTCCCATTTCATGTTTCCCAGCAAGCTTCAGGTCAAAGCTCATTCTGTCCACAAGCAAGAGGATGGCTTATTTATTTATAAGCCACTCCTGCCAACTTATTTCAAGTTTTTGAGCCTATTTTTAGTTCTATTTGAGCTTATGATTTCAGAAGTATTAAAGATAAAAGAAACAGGCACAGTTTGACTTCAGTATCTCAGCAGAAGAACTGGAAGTGGCCTCATAAAGCCAACTGCAGATTTAAAATCATAATTCGTTCAACCACAAATCAAGGAAAGATTAAAAAACCCCAACAAACAAACCCAAAGGAAACAGCTATTTATTTACCTTAATAAAAATGTGGAATTTTTTTGCTACTTGGTTACCTTGACTCTGCAATTTTACTTCAGTCAATAGTAAACAAATATCAAAATACCATCCAGCTTCTTGGAAGATCTCCAGACCACCAAAGCAGGGCTCCAGGAAGGCACTGACTCACAGCAGCACCCCTGCTCAGGGTATAGCCTCATATGTACACTCCTTTTATCCTTTTAAGAATATTATAAACATCATTCAAGTTAGAATTTAAGTGATTTGTTTCCCTTCAGAGAGTGAAAAATATCTGAGAGATGACAAAAGCAGCCCATTATTTACGAGAAGTGAAGTATCAGTCTTTGCTTTGGCCCAGTATGGCAGATACTCCTCTTTAAAACCATTACACATGTTTATCTTGGGTTTTTTCCCAGGACTGGGCACTTAATAAATGTACTTCCTGTACCAGAAGAGTAACAGGTGCTTGTGGTTACTGCTCTGCAGCCCTTGCATTGCTCATCATCCCGGAGCAGGTCTGTGACAAGGGAAACCACAAACTGCATCTAAATTCACAACCAAGTCTCTGGCTCTCTGGAGGCTTCAGTGGTAACACCTCATAGTTCACTCAGACTCACACCTGAGTGGAAAGTCTCAAGATACAACTACCCCCAGAACCCAATGAACTTCCAAAGTAAGACCAAAGTTCAGACACAGCAGCTTTCCAGTCAGCCCCAGCCTGTTTTATGCCTTTAGACCAGCTTGTTATTGAACAGCAAGGGCAGAACTCACACAAAATCTCCTACCTGGGGATATTAAACAGCTCAGACAATAAAGGGCAGGTCGTTCCTGGCCATTCACAAACCCCACAGGAAGAGAACCAAGGCAGTACCTTCCATCTAGCAGGACATCTCCCAGAAGGACTCTTGCTCAGACAGCCCAGGTTATTGGGTCTGTAACGTTTACAGTGACCTGGCAGCCCATCAGGTGGTAAAGCAGGGACCTGGTTGGCTGCCCTGCGTTGATCCAGCCCCTCCTCAGGGATGGGCACCTGCAGCCCATTGCCTGGGGGACTCTGTGGAGGTACAAACAGCAGCTGAGGACCTGCAGGGCCCCCAGTGCTTTGCTTGAGTGTCTCATTAATTCTTGATAAATGCAGGAGGTGTTGGTTTATAGGTCCAACCACAAAGTACATAAAATACAAACTCTCTTAAACCCATCCTGAAATGCTGTTTAAAAAAAAAAAAGTGGGGATAAAAGACCTGGAATCCTAAAATGGTTTGGGTTAGAAGGGACCTTAAAGCCCATCTTGTTCCATGCCCTGCTATGGGCAGGGACACCTTCCACCAGCCCAGTTTGCTCCAAGCCCCACCCAACCTGCCCTTGGACACTCCAAGAGATGGGACAACACCATTTTTAAAAGGGTTTTTTTTCAAGCTACAGGTGTGATGGACATTGCTGAGCTCCTGGAAAAGAGAAAATTGTTCCCAGAAGTTGCCAGTTTGTCACACAAAGTCTCTTTGGTGGCAGTATCCTGTTCGGGACACTCTGGGACAGCCCAGGACCCTCAGCAGTGCTTTTAGCTGCTGTGAAGAATATCTTTTTTTTTTTCTTGAAGTACTTTTGAGGAAGCTGCTGAATTGAATCTCTGCCTCCACTGAGCCACGTCAAAGAAGATTAACCAGCTCAGGGGTAGTTTAGACCCTTGCTAAGGATCAGCCTTACTATTCACAGCAATTTTTCCTACCCCCAAAATAATTTGTCTGGAAAAGGTTGTAAAATCCAGCCAGCCTGAAGTTAGCAGAATAAATGCCAGGGCTGCTCATCCAGTTCAACGTGTCTGCATGTCTGAAACCCTCAGATCTGAGGATCTTGATTTGATTATCTTGATTATCAGCATCTGCTTTAGTGGCTCACACTATCAAACAGAAGACATCAGTTTAGATTATGGCTCCTGTCTGTTACCTCCTGACAGAGCTGTCAGGCCCAGACTGTGAGGAGGAGGACTGGGAAAGCAAAATAAAACTGCTTGTGCTGGAGCATCCAAAACTGCAGGGAGAAGAGCCAAGGCCCTCAGAAACTGGGGCTTCAGGTACTGTCTTGGGAAAACGTGCTTGGAAAGGTAAATTCCCACAAGAACATTGATATGGAAGATCTTCTGGAGAAAAGGAGGCTCAGGGGGAACCTTCTGGCTCTGCAAGTCCCTGCCAGGAGGGGGGAGCCGGGGGAGGGTCGGGCTCTGCTCCCAGGGAACAGGTACAGGCGGGGAGGGAATGGCCTCAGGCTGAGACAGGGCAGGGGCAGGGGGGACAGCAGGAGGGATTTGTGCCTGGAGAGGGTGGTCAGGCCTTGGAAGGGGCTGCCCAGGGAGGTTTGGAGTGCCCAGCCCTGGAGGTGCCCAAGGCAGGACTGGCCGTGGCACTCAGAGCTCTGGGCTGGGGGACAAGGTGGGCATCGGACACAGGGTGGGCTCCGGGGGCTGAAAGGCTTTTCCAGCCTCAGGGGTTCTGGGATTCTGTGATTCCCTACACCTCTAGAGGATGGAAACAGAATCATGGTAAGACATCAGTAAGGTGTTGAACCACACCACTGGTCTTTTTTTTCCTCATCTGTACCCTTCTGGATGCCTTTGGACAACATGCTCAGGCTTAGGGGTGTCATACGCCAAGGATACCTCTACTTTGCCACTTGCTTGATCCTGTAAATGTAAAATTAGGTTCTGCCATTGCATAAGCAGGTAAGTTTGTGGTGAAGACAGTGACTGAAGAAAGACAGAAAGCTATGTTGGACAACCCAAACATTGGTTGGTTCTGCCTGTTCCTGTTGTAGTCCCTGCCCTCCCCTCTGACAGCAAACCCAACTCCAGCACCAGATGTGAGTGCACATCACAGAGCATGTGATCCCTGTCCCCAGGCTGGGGGACTGGTGGAATTAAGGGAAATCCTGTGAGTACAACATTGACTCACATCCTGGGAGCCCCAGCACTGCTCCTTTCATCACCAAGATTTAAATGGAAGGGAAGAAAAAAGCTACAGCTGACCTGAGCTTAAGGATATTTCCTCACCCTCAGCTGTTGTTCGTGTGAGAAATTCCGGAGGGGGAATTTGCAGCATCTCTGACACCTCGTCAGGGACGTGAGAAGTGCCTGGAGACAGCACTGGGGATGTTTAATGAAGGCTTGGGACTCAAAACATCATCATAGCCCCACCTGGGTGTTTGTTGCAAATGGATTTGCTCATACCTGGATGCCAGCAGGAGCTGGAGGTGGGACAGCCCTGGGAGCCACAACCCCGTGGGCTGCTCATCCCCATGAGAAGGGGGTGATGTCAAGGGTGGTCACACTGTCTGTGAGGAGCCAGGGTGCCCCTACACATGGACAAACCACATGGCAACATCCCATGTAAGGATGAGGCATTTTCTATCCAGTGGTGTACAAAGACATTTCTGCCAAGGGCAGCCCCACAGCACAAGATGGGAAGGGATTTCTGCCTGGGGATCTGCACACAGTGAATCAGGCTAGAAGGGACCACAGTGCTCAAGCAGGGCCATCCCAGAGAGACATGAAGGACATCTCCTCTCCCTGCCTGGTCCTACACTGATGTTCAAAATCAGCCCATTACCCCATCAATACATTTTCTGTTGATACAAAAGTTCTTCCTGAGCTTTTAACTGGTCAGCACCCCCAAGGGGGCCCCTGCTGAACTCCAGGGCTGTTCCTGACTCCCTTCCTCAAGGAACACCTCCCAGAGCATCCTGACAAGGCTTTGGCACCTGAGCTGAGCATCACAGGGAGCTTCATGAGAGAGTGAACAAGTTACAAACCTTCAGCAAACAGAGATTCTGCCTGTCAGGATGTTGATCCAAACATCTGCTCGTTTGCCTCAGAAGATGCTGCTGCTTTGAAGAAGGGGAACTGCACGAGGGGACGGGGAGATTTCAGCCCTGTAAAGCACTCTTGGAGCAGTTCCTGCTGCTCATTAGGAGGCAAACTTTTCTTGGGCTCTGTGTCATGTCAATCACTGCTCCTTTGCAGACCCAGAGCCTTCTTTCCCTCTGTTAGAGGCTGTTACCATCTTCAAAGCTGTTTCAAAACGGCGTTTGTTCTGTGCTTTGATTTCCCCCACACAGAGAATTCAAAGAGTGCAGGGCTAGTGGAGAGGGAGCATCTGAGAGGCTCCCTGTGTTTGCCTTCCCGTGTCTGTGAGCCGGGCAGCCAGTGGTGAACCCAAGGAAAAGGGGAGTTCGGGCTCCTCCATCACCTGCGAGCAGCCAGAGTGCTGGTGCAGTGGTGTTGGCAGCAATTCACCCTCTGGCACCCAAAGCCACATCTGTTTAGGAAAAGGAAATGGTGACAAAGCACAAATTCCATGTATTTGATATGAAGCACGATGGTTTCAGTTTTGCCGAGGAGGTTGATGTGCCAGTGGGCAGACAAAACTAAAACAATCACAATGCAATGACAAGTTAAAGACACACGTGCAGGTTTTCCACAGCTAAAGAATCCAGCTTAGGTTAAAGGCCCCAAGGAAACCCCTGAGGAGGTGGATACACAAAGCCCACAAACCTACATGCACCAAAGCAGTTTATCAATTCTGCCTGAGGATCTTGGAGGCCTTTTCCAGCCTGAGTGATTCTGTGATTCTGTGATTCAATGATCCTTGTGGGTTCCATCCAGCTAAGGATGGTCTGTGATTCTCATATTACCCTGGAAAATGAGGCTTTCCTTCTCCAAGACCTATCCACAGACTCACCTTCTCCGCCTTCCTTCTTCCTTGAGTTTAAACATGACTCCAGTCCCATTTCACCCCAACTAGATTATAATTTTTCCCTGTGATCTCTCCTGCTATCTTCATCAACCCTCATTTGTGCTGATTCTGGTCACCACAGTTTCCTTCACGAAGCCCTGAGCACACAATTCAAACTTTATTTGCAGCCCTATTGATGAACCCATCACATTCAGAGCACTACTGATGAGCACACAACATTGGGAATGAACTGCAGCCCAAAGTTCATAACTTCCTCTCTTATTTGGCCTTGTTAAAGTGAGGGAACAATTATTTTGGACAAAATACTTCAACACAGACTTTGTTTATTCTGCACTTTTATGTTACTAGGCTTAAAGACTTACGTAGAATCCCAGAATGGTTTGGGTTGGAAGGAACCTTAAAACTAATCTGGTGCCCCCCCCTGCCATGGGCAGGGACACCTCCCACCAGCCCAGGGTGCTCCAAGCCCCGTCCAACCTGCCCTTGGACACTCCCAGGGATTGATCCAGGGGCAGCCACAGCTTCTCTGCCCACCCTGTGCCAGGGCCTGCCCACCCTCCCAGCCAGGAATACAAACCAACATTTCCCAGCTGTGCCACAGCAAATGACATGTGGGAACATGGTGAAGTTTTACAGGGTGGACATTTCTAATTGATGGAGTCACAGCACCACATTTCAAAGGCAAACTTCGTTTTTAAATCTAGATCTGGTAATTTCCTATAACACCAGTGAGACCAGCGTTCAGCTCTGCCCTGAGCATGGCACAGGTACGGGCACACCCCAGGAACACCCAGCTCTGAGATGAGGAGTCATTCCGAGCTCTAGGAATAACTGTGTCTGCAGCCAGAGACCCTGAAACCTCTTACAAGGCTGCAGAAAATCCAGATAAAACACAAATTTTTCTGCTTTTCCTCTAAAATGGGATTATTTTAAAAACTTGGGTTTTTACCAGGTTTGGATTCCTAGGATGCACATTCCACTGCCTTTTGCCTCGGGGAGAAGCAGGTTTATTTATTTATTAAAGGGTTTATTTATGTATTTCCCCAGTATAGCCCAATTAAACGTGACAGCTTATTCACCACGGATCCGTGCCCGGTGGCAGCGGAGACACCTTCCATTAGGAGAGACAGCATAATGAGGGGCAGCACCGGCACAGTCACCCACTGGGACAGTCTGTGCTCCTTCGTTTGGGATTCTGCCCTCTGAGAGTCACAAACCTCACACGTGGGGACACGGAGGGATGTTCCCTGCACTCCACATCCCGTGGGGCTGGAACAGCCAGCACTGCTCCATACACTGCATGGTGAGTCCCATGAGGCTCCTTATTAATGGTGACACATCTTCATCACCAGGGGTAGGGGTTCCCTCTATCCCTGCCTCTGTCCCTCCCTCCTTCCCTCCCTCCCTCTCCTCATGGGCTGCCCGGGGTGACTGTAACCAGATTTCCCCATCCCTGGAAGTGTCCAAGGCCAGGCTGGACAGGGATTGGAGCAACCTGGGATAGTGGGAGGTGTCCCTGCCCGTGGCAGGAGGTGGGACTGGATGGGCTTCAAAGTCCCTTCCAACTCAAACCGGTCCACGATTCCTTGATTTTAAAGATCATTGTTAGTCCCTTACTCTTAAGCAATAAACTTACACTAAAAATTAAACTTACTCCCCAAAATACCCTAGAACAATAAACTTGCCCTAAAAATTAAGCTTACCCCCAAAAATACCCTAAAATAATGAACTTACCTTAAAAAAATAATCTTACCCCCCCAAGATACCTTAAAAAGTAAAGTTATCCTCAAAAAATATATTTACCTTAAAAATTAAACTTACCCCAAAAAGATAATCTAAAAAATAAACTTACCCTAAAAATTAAAGTTATCACAACAAATTATTTACCCCCCAAAATACCCTTAAAATAGAACCCTGAAAAATAAACTTAACCTAAAAAAATTGCTTATATTAAAAATTAAGCATAAAAATATGGTTAAATTAAAAATTAACCTACAAATTAAAGCTACCCTAAAATAATACTTACCATAAAAATTTAAATTACACTAAAAAAATACTCTGAAAAAATTCACTTACCCTAAAAAAATCAACTTACCCTGAAAATTAAACTTACCTAAAAATATACACTTACCCTAAAAAAAAAATCAGCTGACCCCAAAAGTTAAAGCTATCCTAAAAATACACTTACCCTCAAAATTAAACTTGCCTTAAAAGTACACATTTACCCTAAAAATTTAACTTATCCTAAAAATACCCTAAAAAATTTAACTTACCCTCAAACTCAGACTCGCCCCATAGGGTGCCCCACAAAGCAAAGCTCAGCTCTGTCCCTGCAGCCCTCCCGGGGCATCCCTGGGAGCCCAACTTGCTGATCCTGACTCCCCCTCTCCCCGGAATTCCTGAGCGCGGGCTTTCTCCTGCTTTCTCCACCTGCATTTGGAATTCATCATATTTACATCATTAGCGCTTCTCCTTCAGGGTAATCACGGGGGGGAATTAATTATCCTCATCACTTTAATTATGGCAGCTCGGAATTGCTTCTCTTCGGAGCCCGAGCCTGACTGTCCAGCTCAGCAGCCACCCCGAGCAGGGAACGCGTGCCTTTCACTGGCATTCCTTGGAATGGGAGTTTGGAGGGTCTGGGATATGTAACTTCTCCATTTCTTTAGGCCTGGTTATCTTTTCCACATGGACTTCCACAGGTTACTCTTGTCTCCTTGAGGTCTTCCAGCTTTCCTCCTTCTCCTGCGATTCCCCGCTCGCCCCTGGGAGTTGCTTTCCCTCAAACCTCCCTTGTTTTTCTGCATTTTGTGTCATCTCCTCCCGTTCATTCACAGCCTCCTGCTGGCACAGTGATGCTCCCGTGCCATCCCACTCACTCGGGCCCAGGTAGGATTCCCAAGGAAGAAAAATTGGCAGCACAGGTATCCCAGCTGCCCTCACGCCTTTCCCAAGGATGGGAAACTCTCCAGCTCCATTTCTAGCATTCCCATCACATTTTTGGGGGGTTTCAGGGGCATGTGAACCCAAAGTGATGCTTTGGGATGTGCTCAGAGCAGGCTCGTGGGAGAGGGGATGGGGATGGGGATGGAAGTGAAGATGGAGGTGGAGTGGTTTCCTTCTGTTCCTCTTCCCAGACAAGGTGCAGAAACTGTGGAAATGGCCACCTACAGGAATCACCTCCGACGCTGTTTCCTTTCAGTGCAGCACCTTCATCCAAATAACTGTTATTTTTGCAATGGAAATGGTGTAAGAAAAATCCTTCCATCACCTACCCAGCTTTCCAGAGCAGGAGAGATGCTGGGGATGTGACTGGCACTCAAAGGACTCGATGGCCACTGCATCGAGATAGCACTCCAGGGAATAGGAATTACTCCTCCAGCTGTTCCAGGTGCAGAGAAGACAACTTTCTCCTAAATCCGACGATGCAAGAATGAGTTTGGGAGGCTCTTAGACCTTTGCACTATTCTGACTTTTTTTTCCAGCTAATTAGTTCCCAGGGAAGAACACAATACCCATTTCTGAAGCAATTCCCGATGCCAGAGGCCCCCCCGGGTGGGAGCAGGAGACATCCCATCCCGGCTCCCGTTCCCCTCCAGCCCGGCCCCGCTGCGCGTGCCGGCAGCACTAGGTGGTGTTGCAGAGTAGTTTTGAGTTAAATTAGTGAAAAGGCAGGTTTTTTGTGCTGTTTTTGTCTATGTTTTTATCAACCAGCCTTCCCAAAACTTAGGAAGTTCCTTCCCCACGTGTTGCTGGTGGAGGGATGTCAGGGTTCGGTGCCAGCCCCTGCTGCAGTGGGGTGAGGTGGTACCTGAGCATCCCCCTCCTCCCACCCACCTGGCTGTCCAGGTAGGGGTTAAATATCTCCAGACATCACTAATTCCAGCTCTCTCTCTCCAGTAAACAACATTTTCTGTGGCCTCACAGGGCTTTGAATCCAGTATATACATATCCAGCACTGAAAAGCTCCAGGGAGGACTCCTGGTGCTTCAGGATGTTCCTACATCTCTAAATTTAGATTCATTTTCTCAGTGGATGGATAAAAATTAAATGCACTTTCTGACCTGGATGATCATCATTAGAACTCAACCCCCTCTGAAAGGAAAAAAAAATTTAATCAAATATTTTGGTTCAACATCAAAACATTTCAAACATCAAAATATCTCAAACATCAAAATGTCTCAAACATCAAAATATTTCAAACATCAAAATATTTCAAAATAGTTTAGCTATTCCGAAAGCTAAAAGTATTGCCAGCTCCAAGGAAAATGTTGGTTTGGATGCATCCAGAAGGAATATATAACAGACAGGGAATAATGATCCTGGCTCTCTTTTGTGAGGGACTTCTCTCTAAAAGCACCGTGTAAGGGCTCAGTCATCCTAAGAGTGTTTATAGTGAAATAAATTGAAAATACTGAATGATTCCAGTCCCTCACCGTGCCTCAAATTGAAAGCAGCTCCTATTAAAGCACATCTCAGGATAAGAAATGAAAGGATCTGGGAAAGCTGAGGACCTAAAGGGTTTTATGCGGAAGGTGTTGCCAGGAAATGCCTCTCCTTGCCAGGAGAAGTCCCGGGCGGGCTCCCTGGTGCTCGGGCAGGACGAGGTGACAGCGGAGGAACCTCGAGTGTGTTTCCATTTTGAGGTAATGGGGTAATTTTGACTGCAGAGCTTGTTCACAGTGCAAAATGCTCCTGTGGCAACAGCACTCAAACCTCCCACTGAGAAGATTTGGCACTTAGGCGATCACCATTAAAATCTTATTAATTCTAATTATTATGCCATTCCCCGAAGAATAAACCATGTTGCATCTTCATAAAGTGCATAATGGGAGCCTATTGCTGTGCTCTCTGGAATTCTAACACGTGGGATTTGCTTTCACTCCCTCTTTCCTACTCCTCTCTTTCCAAGCTGACACGAGTTCTCTGCTGAGGGACTTCCAGCCCTTGGGATACCACTGGATTTGTTAATGTTTATGCACATTCCCACAGCTCTGTGGAAGACGGTTTGATTGGGTTTTGGTTTGTTTTTCTGGGTGGGTTTTTTTCAGTGTCTTCAAGAATAATAAATCCTCACCACACACATTATAATACACATTTTATATGTGGTGGGTTTTTTTCTTTTTTTCCAAGCTAAGGAAAAAATGCAAGGAGTCTGGAATCGCGGGAGGTGTATCTGCCCATGGCAGAGGCTTCGAATGAGATTATCTTTAAGGTCCCTTCCAGCCCAAACCTTTCTGGGATTCTGTCATTCCATAAGTACTTCAAACACACATGCACACACGCACACACACACACACGCGCCAGCACACATTCCCACTGCATATATGAGTTTGTCCCATTGCAGGCAGCTAAAAGATTTAGGAATAAGGAAAATTTCCCCAGCTGCTAAAAAAAGGAACCTTCGATCATGAGATGCCAGAAAATATTGTTGGAAACCACGTACTCTGCTTTGACCTATGAAGGATTTCCATGTTATCCATTTAGGCATAAAATAAAAACCACACACATATATATCTATCTCTCTCTCTCTATATATATATATAAAATACTGTTTTTTCTGTATTTTATATAACTTTTCTAAAAGTGCAAATTATTCATCTACCAATTATATCATGGCCAATTTGCAGTATAATTTTAGGTGCATGAATAGTCCTGGTGTAATTATTGCACACAGTTGGGAATACACTTAATTCCTTTCCTAGGCTGGGATAACAGTGCAAAGTATAAACCTGACAGTGCCCCTGCTTGCCACACCATTCCCTGAACTTTGAGTTATATGGAGCCATTGGATTTTCACTGAATTGTGGAATCCCAGAGTAGTTTGGGTTGAAGGAGACCTCAAATCCCACCCAGTGCCATCCCCTGCCATGGGCAGGGACACCTCCCACCAGCCCAGGCTGCTCCAAGCCCTGTCCAACCTGCCCTTGGACACTCCCAGGGATTGATCCAGGGGCAGCCACAGCTTCTCTGCCCAACCTGTGCCACGGCCTGCCCACCCTCCCAGCCAAAAATTCTTCCCTAATATCTAATCTAAACCTTCCCTCCTTGTGCTTGGTTTTGTGCAGCCAAGGGATTTTTCCTTCTGAGGGAGCACCTGAGGCTGTGGAGGGCAAGGCTTTGTGTCCACTCTGGCCTCGCAGCCCCAGCGTGGTGACCACATCCAGCGCCTGCTCCCTGCACTCAGAGCCCACCAAGTCCAAACGAGTCCAAGATTTACAAGGACAAGGGTTGTTAAACATCAGAAGGGGCTGCCCAGGGAGGGTTGGAGGGCCCAGCCCTGGAGGTGGCCAAGGCAGGACTGGCCGTGGCACTCAGAGCTCTGGGCTGGGGGACAAGGTGGGCATCGGACACAGGGTGGGCTCCGGGGGCTGAAAGGCTTTTCCAGCCTCAGGGATCCTGGGATTCTGTGACAGGAGGCAGATCTAATCCTCCTGAAAGAGAATCCACACCCGAACCCCCAGCAGTCAAACCACGCCGTGTCTGTGGCTGTGACACTGTCACACCTCACACGCCGGACATTCCCGGCTCTCCAGGGAAGGAACCCACCCCACAGCAAAGTGCTGCCCCTGCCACCCTCCCACTCATAAAGGTGCTTCTCCAGTTTTCATTATTCCAGCACACTCCAACCCTCAGAATGAGCAGGGAAATACTTAATGAGACATTTATCTAGTCTATGTATTTTACATTTTGCTGATGGTATAATGAGGCAGAGGTACTGAAATGAAACATCCCTAACATTTCACATCATTTCCCACTTCCACCCCACCATTTTTAGTATTGCTTTTGGGTTTTTCACTGTTAGATGTTTTGAACTTTATCATCGCTATCAATAATCGCTGTGTCAAAGGCAACGCTGCCACGCTTCTTTTTGGCTGAAAGAATTCCTCCCCATTTATCTTCAGGCATATTAGGAGGGTGATTGCAGTCTAATAAATACAGCATCAATTTCTCATTCACTCTCAGAACCTCCTGGAGATGTTTCCCACTATTGTTGCTGCATTTTCAGTGCCTCCAACCTTTATCAAAGCTGTTACAAATGTGTTCTTCCCTCTTCCTGGGAAGATTTTTCTGCTTTTCACAGAACCCAACGTGCTCAAGCACCGGAAGTTTTTGTGCCTTTAGCTTTTCAGTGATGTCCTAATTAAAGAGAAACAAGATTTATGGGAAGATACAGCTTATTAGACTAATTCAGGCAGCTGAAAAGCAGCCAACTTGTTGGTTACACAAGTGCTCGTTCAAATCCCTGTAGTTAATGTAACTGGTTATGAATTGGTATTTTCTTTGACTACTTCTAATATTATTTATATTGATTGCAGAGTGTTGTTGTGCCACAGCCCCAAAGAAGGTCACAGAATATCCACACAACCACATATTTCACTTCCATGGTACCCTCACCTGCACAAAGAGCATGGAAGTCTTCCTTCATGTGAAAAATGGCATTGGGGGCTCACAACTGTGTCTGAATCTTTCTGCACCTGGCAGAATTTTTCAAAACAAGCCCAGTATTATATTTTTTCAGTGTATTTTCCTTTGTTATAGAGGATATTTTTATTTAGGACCAATGTACTTGCTGTGTATAGTGAAGTGCAGGGTCATAGATAACTCTGTTATCACCCAGTGATATATTTTGATTTTTTAAATCTGTGCTAAAATATCTGCAGCCTTTCAGAACTTTTATCACATTCTCTAGAGTACCTCAGCCACTATTTAGATATTTTTCTCTGACAGATTAGTAATTTCTGTGCCTGACACCCAAAATCTCATGCTCTGCAGAGTCCCGTGAGGGTGGCAAAGCCAACCAGAGGCATCACATGTTGAAAACTCCTTTTTCCCTTGCGGTGTTCACACCAAAGGGATCACAGGACCTCAACATTCCCTCTGCTCCAATTCCAGGAGGTGTTTCTTCCCTGTTAAAATGAAACACAGGCCACAGGCCCTACACCCTTCAAATCCACTGGAAGACCATAGGAAAGGATTTACACATGCTGGAGTAAAAGCTCAGAAGAGTCTGTGTGTTGAAAGCATCTCTGTTTCTGTATTGAAAATAAGGGGGAGCTGAATATTTAATTTCATATTGGCATATTATTCCTGAACAGGAATATTCTTACTAGATTTCTTTATTTGAAAATGATTAGAAGAAAACAAATTTTAAGAAAATGGGAAAGGATGGTCTGTCTGATTAACAGAATTAAATTTGTCTGTAGTATCCCATTTGTCTTCTATTATCCTGTTGCTCATGGAGAGAAGGCTGAAAAATATTTCCAGCTCCTGATAAACCCCACATTATTCTCCCTTTCTTTTCCTAATCTACTGGTACAAATATCAGACTTATAAAAGTCATTGCTTTTCCCCCTGGGAGTCCTTCAGAAGCCTGAGGCACCCTCTGGATTTCCCCCTTTCCCAGTGTAATCCCATTCGGCCGTTTCCTTTAATCCCAGGCACACATTGAGCTGAGGGGAACTGGGGAGGAGCTGGGAAGGGGCTGCTGATCCCCAGCACCAGGCAGGGAGTGGCAGCTGCCCATTCCAGCATCCAGAGGGATGGGATAACAACTCCCAGGGACAGCAGGAATTAATTCCTTGGAGATCTCGCTCCGGAAAGGAGGAGCTGTGGCGATGGAGTAGGGCAGTGTGGGAGAAGGGAAGGGAGGTGGAACACCGGGGTGTGAGGGGTGTGCTAACTCTCCAGGCAGTCTGGCCCCAGGACTGGGCTGTGCCGTGGTGTGGGAGCTGAGTTGGGAACGATGGGAAGTCTCACTCCCTTCTAAAGGACTCTGCAAATAGTGGGGGATATGGGAACTGGCTGTTTCAAGCTGCTACACAGTNCAGAATCCCAGGACAACAGAGGACCTGGGATTAAGGGACCTGTGGGGACCATCTCATCCAACCCCCTCAAAGCAGGCTCACCCAGAGCAGGTTGCACAGGATCACATCCAGGTGGGGTTTGAACATCTCCAAAGGAGACTCCAAAACAACTGGAAAACCTTCTTCAATTCCCTGACAAGCCATGAATGGCAAATACCAGGACACCATTTTTTTCTGTCCTCAGCCTTCATTAGACAATGCCATGGTCTGGATCTGTAATGAGCCAGACTTTACATAAGGATGGGATGGTTTGGGTTGAACGGGACCTTTAAAGATCATAGAACTTGACTTTGGCCAAGCTCAAAACGCTGCTGTGCATTGAGGGCACTGGAAAAGTTAAAATCCTCTGGATGAGTGAGGTTGCCTTTGGAACAGTCCAGGTCACTGCTGGGTAAGGCCAGACTTTGTCATTCCCAAATGTCACATAAAAAGTGGCGCAGCAATCTTCTAAATAACTTTTTAATCATTTGATGCTGCCAAAAAATGGATTTGACTCTTTTTTGTCATCATACACTTCCCACAAATTGTGTCCATACTTTCCATCCCAGTAAATGACCATTCACCCTGTTAGCACACAAGGAAGAGCTTTTGGAGCCTATTTTGAATGTGCTCCCATATAATGAATTATAACTAAAAATCCTGCAGCATCCAGAGACAAAGATTGTCACATCCATGAGATTCTGGTTATAAAAATGCCCGTTAATTTGCTGTAGTGCCATATATTTAAATGCACTGTTCATGCTTAGGTTTATTTGGTTATATCCTAATAATTTAGGTCACTGAGTCAAATAACACAATGACACCAGCCCAGAGTCTGGAAGGTTTTCTGCCTCCTGTCTTAGCCCTTCATCTTCAATTGTCAACACACCCCAAACTTGGCTGCCGCTGTCGGAGTTGACATTGGAATCTGCAGCAGTATTTGTCTTAATCCAATATTTGTCTCATTCCCACTTCTTACTCTCAGTATTTGCCTTATTCCCGAGTGTTTTAATTTTTGTGTTTGTCATATGTCTTCCTCGTTCCCAAAGACTCGTCTGACCTGGTTTCTTCTCTTTGCATCTGTAAATGACTGTGCAGTGCTTGCATGTGTAATGTGGGAGGGGATAACGACAGGGACAGCTTGGACAGGGAATGCTGGGCTGCCGAGGTCCAGCCCTGCTTCTCCAGCAGCTTCTGCTGCCCTGGTTTGCTCTCAAGAGCCTTTATCTTTAGGTCTGGATGAATTTGAGACTCAAAATGTCTAGGGGGAAAAAAAGGGGAAAGGAAAAGGCAGGTATAAGAGAGAGAAGCAGATAGGTGAGCCCGGTCTGGCTGTTACAGGAAATCTCCAGACTACAACAATAAAGACTGTCCAGAAAGTGGGAACCCCCAACTGCAAGTTCCTGAGCAGAAGGAACCCAAGAACAAAGCAAACATACACCTTTGTCCTCAGGTGGCAGCAGCACAAAGGTGGCCTTGGGCACTCCCCAGTCAGACAGCCTTGAGAGGGAACACTGGGGACTTGGCTGAGATGTCAGAGCACCCCAAGGTGTCATGGGTGTTCCAGGAATGGATATTTTCCAGCACAACTGGCACATTTGCCCAGTGATGGGGCTGGAGCAGCATGGGGGGTGGGCTGACCTGCTTTGTCCTTGGATTCCATCCCACTGTGATGAGCTGTCACACAGCCAGGGGCAGCACAGTGAGGGAAACAGGGCGGGGGAGTTTCCCTCCCACTCACACCCAGCTTCCCTCCGATGCCCGAAGTCCATTAATCCAGACACAGACCATCCCACTTGGCTGATTCTTCATATAAACCCACCCAGGAAAAGCTTCCTGACACATTCACAATACAGAATGTGTATGATGTGTGAGACATTTACTTCACAAACCACACGGGCCCGTCGCCGCCGTGACTCATGTTCACACGTTGCTTCTGGGAACTGGGTTCTGGAGGAGCTGCTTCCCATTGATGTAAATTTGCTCTGGGGCACCTGTGGAGGAATCCAGTGGAATCCTCCATGCAGGATTCTGATGACACCACATTAAAAAAACCCAGATTATGAATTTTGTGCCTGAAGGCCATTAATTCTGAGGCTCCAACTATGTTAAATCTGTGTCAGCTGCTGCAGCAGTGATGTATAGTCCAGGCTTTGAACCCAAATAAAAGGGTCTTTGCTACCTTTTGGGTGATACATCTTCTTGGTAAACCACTCTGTACGGCCAATTAGTTCCATCTTGGTGATTGGTTGTATTATTATTATTATTTTATTATTGTAATTATTATTTCAGAGTTCTCTGATGGCTTCAAGAGAAAGGACAGTCCCTTCCTACAATACTTACAGAATAAAAAGAGGGAGAAGATGAGGGAAAGGAGAAAAAGAGAAAGGGAGACATGAACAGCAAGAGGAGCGAGATTAGCCAGGAACTGCACCACAAAACACAAAAATTTGGTCCCCTCGATCCTCCTTTTCTCCAGGCTGAGCCCTCCCAGCTCCCTCAGCAACCTGAGAATGTGAGGTCACTGAAGTTTCTGTCATTACAAACATAAACCAGTGACTGTTCTAATGTGGTTTTTTCTGTCCTTGAACTGGATGGATTTTTACTGCAGCTTTTTGGATTACTGAGCTCAAATTCTTCAGTAATAAAGAAATATTAATGTTATTAACCAGTATTTCCCCCTTTGGATGTCATTTAATATTCTTTTTTCTCTCTTTCTCCTCCTCTCATCTGTCTTACTACAAATTATAGCTTACTTTATATCCTGAGGAGAGGCTGGAGAGCTTGGCATGGAGAATTAATGGATAGAAATGGCAAAAGACTCTTCTTCCTATGTCTAAAACACTCCAAAATGTTGCCAAACTGGAAGTTCTTTTAGGAGTTTTTCTTTAAATTAAAAAAAAATGAAAAAAAAATCAGAGATGACCTTAAACCAAGGAAATTCTGCACATCCCTCCCTCTCTTCCTATTGAGGCAGCAGCTCTGCCAGAACACACAGCACAACACGTCATGAATTCACAGGCAGAAGCAGTTCGAAAATCCTTCTTGGACAAGGTTTCTATTTAATTGGCTTAAAAAGCCACTCTTCTCCCACACAGTCTTCTGCAGAGCCATCTGTGCAGGGAATTAGCAATCTGGATAAATAGTCTGTGAAGGAATTTGCCCTCCCTGGCACGGCTGGGCCGTGGGGAGCCCCATCCCAGCGGTTGTGCCGAGGGGCCGAGCAAGGACAGGCGGGGCAAACCAAGGGCTCAGAAGTGCACTGGGAATTCGCACCATCCTTGGAAGGCCTGGTAGATACTGGGACATGAGGGAAGAGCAGAGAGAGGAAAGCCATGGGGATGGCTGAGCTGGGATGGTCTGGAACCATTCTGGTGGGGATGTGGAAATACGTGGTCTACAGTTCCTCATTTTCTTAGGATAGAAGGAACTTTGGAAGAACCATCAAGTCTGAATTAATAATTAAATATGGAAAGAAGTAAACAAGCCCTAAGAAGACACTGCTATTGGACACTGCCTTGGAACCACATCTTGTTTCCAAGCACTCCCAGTATCCAAACCGCTGCCAAGCAAACCCAGCATGTGGAGATGGAGTTCCTCCTCCAACACATCCACAGTCTGGTTGCAAAACAGAAGTGAAAAAATAACGGCTATAACCAAAACATTTTAAGGATGTTCACAGTGTGTTTTGCAAGCCTGTGAGCAGAGCACCAAAACTGCCAGCAGGAAATGTGCTGGATGCTGGATTTGTTTCCATCTGAACATGGGTGAAGAGGGTCGGTATTTCAGCTCTTCCCCACCTTTCTGACTTCAGAAAGTCTCCCCATCCTGGTTTTTGAGGCTTTAACACAAGTCTTAATTACACTTCAGCTCCTGCCACTTTCCAGCTGAGACCTTCCCATCCAGCACGTGAGACTCCACAGGCTCTCACAAGCACCAGATGGAGCTTGTTTCCAAAGAGTGGCACCAGCAGCATCTTACTCTGCTTTGAGTATGTCACAGACTTAAATATTTCTGGAAAAAAGCCTGTGGACATGCCCTGGGGATGGTTTCCCAGAATTAACAAGGGAGGAAGCTATGAGGCAGCACAGGCTGACTCCGGAGGCCTCCAGTGCCACCCCACAAGCTGCACCTGCAGGAATCCAGCAGAAATGTTAAATGACACATTAATACAGGCTGTGTCCAAGTATTTAGTGCCCATTTTAGTAACCCCAAATGTTCTCTAGGCACAGGCATCGTAACAACCTGATAACACCACAGCCTGGTACCTCTCCAGATATCACCACCATGGAATACCCCAAGAATGTAATTTTCAGAGCAAGATTGACAGGCTGGGAGAACCGGGGGGTTCCCCTGGAGAAGGGAAGGCTCCAGGGACACCTGAGAGCCCCTGGCCGTGCCTAAAGGGGCTCCAGGAGAGCTGGGGAGGGACTGGGGACAGGGCAGGGAGGGACAGGACACAGGGAATGGCTTCCCACTGCCAGAGGGCAGGGATGGATGGGATATCGGGAGGGAATTGGTGGCTGGGAGGGGGGGCAGGCCCTGGCACAGGTTGGGCAGAGAAGCTGTGGCTGCCCCTGGATCAATCCCTGGGAGTGTCCCAGGCCAGGTTGGATGGGGCTTGGAGCAACCTGGGCTGGTGGGAGGTGTCCCTGCCCATGGCAGGGGGTGGCACTGGGTGGGCTTTAAGGTTCTTACAACCCAAGCCATTCCATGATTCCCAAGACAGTTAGATGTGTTTTTTAATACTTTTCCATATTAAATATCAACCCCCAAACCTGTTGTGAGCCACAGCTGTGCCTGAATCTCTCTGGCTGTGCAGATCCCAGGGTGCCATGGCAGGGTGCAGCCCACTCCTGCTCCCCAGCCCATGTCCCACATCACTCCAGTGCCCCCATGTTCCCACCTTGCTGCTCCTCCATCTCAATCCAAGGGAATAAAAGTCTCAGCCGCCTGCATCCAATCCAATCTCTCCAGTGGACACTAAAGGGATAATAAAAGGATAATTTACTAGTATTCATTCAGATAATCCATCTTGAGCAGATTTGGAGCTATCTGCATATGCCTAATTAGGATTCAGAGCAGTGCGTGCTGTCGGTGGCACGGCAGGTTCCCGGCGCGGCAGTGCCGGGGGGGCCCCACGGCTGCTCCCGGGGCAGGAGGGTCCCCTGTGTGGGATCAAGGTGCTCCAAAAAGAGCAGGTCACCTGCAAAGCTGAGAATTTGCAGAATTTTTCATCGACAGAAAAAGTCTTTCCTGTGTTAGCAACACTTTCAAAGAATATCCCCCTCAGGGAGTCATCCTTCCAGCAATATAAATTACCTTAAAGGGGGAATCAGCCCAGACAATTAGACCTTTTAGAACAGGTGACCACCCTCCCACATATTAAACCTTGGGAGACAAAACTGCCTCTGCCATCCCCAGCCACGCTGGGTGCTGCAAGTGTCAGTAAACACACAACCATAATTACATGAGCTGCCTCATTTCACCAGAATCTTTCTGAGATTCATCATCTGCACATTGATTTTGGATCAGGGGACTCTGCACTTCCCTCTCTCCCTAACACAGGTTTAAGCAAGGTTTAACCTCACCAAGGGAATTTGCTCCTAAATGTTTTGGTGATGGGGTAGTGACAAACTTGTCAGGGTTCATGAGTCCGGCCCCTTTGGCTCTCCCACTGTTGGGGCACCTGCCCAGTGCTGGGGAACTTTCTCCAACCTCCCTGTTACCTCCAAGACATCTTCCAAGTCAACCCTGTGGAGCTGTGATCCCTTACAAAGTGGTTCATCATTCCTCCTCCCTGCTACATTTTGTTAAGAGAACAGGTTTTCACAGAATTGTGGAATCATTAAGGTTGGAAAAGCCCCCCCAGCCCAGGAGCCCACCCTGTGCCCGATGCCCACCCTGTGCCCCAAC
>VXBX01009097.1:0-13172 GCA_013400415.1 Scytalopus superciliaris
GCCAGGTATCCCACAGCCCTTTTCTGTCTCTTATATGTAATGGGGGATGTTCTAAAGGATGATGTTCAAGTCTGGTTCTACACTGTTCATGTGAGGATATGCAGGTGCGGCACATCTCTTGGGTCACTGGCCATCCTCTGCTTACTGCTTCTTTGTACAGGTCTTGTGCCCGTGTGCTCTCTCTTTAAATGCAACCATTCTAACAATCAGTTCCAGTTCTCTGCAGGAGTCTTTACACTTAGTGGGGCTAATCTGGCCAGTTCATCTACTTTGTTGTTCCAGCAGCTAGCAGGAGTTTAATTTTCTTGGTGAGAGGCTACCCATCTGACTAAAATATTCCTTTTCTTTGCTATTGCAAGAATTTCTTGCTATTTTTCCTTTTGCCAAACAGGGATTCTATTCACTTCCCAGTCATTTTTGTCCCAGAAGAGGAGCCACTCAGGTGCACCCTCAGTGCACCCTTTGAACATAGCAAAAGAATCAGTGTAAGCATATAGAGTCAGAGGTTTCAGTTTCATGGGTGAATACACTCCAAACTGCTACTAATTCTCCTACCTGTGCACTGCCTTCTCCCGTTACTATTTTGTCTCCTGTATGTACCTATAAAGCTACAGCATGATATTTCCAAACTTTACCTTCCCGCTTAGCTGAGGCATCAGTAAACCACACATTCTGCAGTTGCTCTGAGTATGGAGGTGCAACTTGAATCACAGAAGGTGGAGAATCGTCTATGCTATTTAAAGTTACCTCCTCTTGTAAGGGAAGATTTTTGTGAGCTCCTTCTGTTACCTGAAAAATGGTGCAATTATGTTCAATTTGAGCATACCATTTCTGAACAGTAACTTGCTGGGCCACCTTGTCAGGGGGTGGGGTTCCTGTCAAAACAGACTCGATGACCTTATAGGGTCCCCTTAAAATTAGAGATTGCGGACGGACAATTCTTTCTGCTTCACGAAAAGCAGTACTCACCACAAATAAGCCCTTTTCCCAGGTAGAATATAATTTTTTGGTATCTTGAAACTGCATGAATAAAACCCTATAGGCCTAGTGGGACCATCCGGTCCTTTCTGCCGTAAGTGTATGTGTCCTGGTTATAGTGACCAGGACCAGTTTGTCACTGTGTGGGTGTGGCTAAGACTGTGTATTCTACACCCTCTATGTAATTTCTCATGAACTGCTAACAATGGATCATTTGCAGCAGCTTCCCGGGGTACACCTGACCCCTCAGGCTACAGGGTGGGTGCTTGGGAATTTCTGTGAGATAAAAAAGGCTTCCTGTCTTCACACCAATGACTCAGGTGTGATAATGAACCTCTGGAGAGCCATTAGCATCTCCACACCCAGCCTGAGGGGTCATGTTTGCTAATGGGCCATCAGGGTTTCCAAAAATATGCCATGATTCACCTTATACAGTAACTCACCCATNGTTGGGTCCATTTCTTCTGCCGGTTTACCTTAAACCAGCACAGTATGGACAGTCTGTAGTTGGCAAATTGCCACTCAATTTGTACTGGATCAGTAGGGTGTATAGGGCCTAGTGAGTGGTATGTGTTGGCCTCAAAAATCAGGAGTTGTAGGGCTTCGTTGTGAAGTGGGGTCCAGTCCCACTTTGCTTTTTTCTGCAACAGATCATGTAAGGGCCATACAATTATTGAAAAATCTGGGATGTGTTTTCTCCAAAAAATCAGCAGACCTAAAGCATGTTGTAAATTTCTTTTATTCTCGGGTGTTTTAAGTTGGTCTGGGCAGGTAAGTGTGTCTGGGGGAATACAAACCATACATCACTTCCACCAGGAATTTTACTTCTTGTGAAGGAGGTTGTACATTTTCAGGAGAGATATCCTAATAATGTCTGTTTGGGTTGTTTGCACAGGAGCAATTTCATTTCCTGCTACTAAAATATCATCAATATATTGGTACATGTTTACTCCTGGTGCGGGAGGAATGAGTGAGAGTTCTTGTGCCAGTGCATGATGTTCTAGAGTGGGTGAGTGTTTGAAACCCTGTGGGAGGCAGGTCAAAGTGTATTGCTGACCCTACCATGTGAAAGCAAAACTCTCTTGATCCTATTCCTGCAGGAGAACCATAAAAAACTATGTCTTTGATGTCAGTAGTGGCTGTGATTTGATGGACTTGTTCTTGGATGGTAGCTATTAACTCAGATATGTTTGGGACTGCTGCCATAAGGGGCCCCGTATTTGCGTTAAGGTGTCAGTCATCTACCATTAGCCTCCAAATTACCATTTGGCTTACAGATGGGCCACATAGGAGAATTGTAAGGAGAATGTGTTACAATCACTATTCCTCTTTCTTTTAAATCTCCAATAACTGGAGTGGTTCTTTCTCTGGCTTCCAATGGTAAGGGGTAAGGTTTGACATTGGTTACTAGGGAGGGAGGAAGGAAGAGCAGGGGCAGGACTTAGTAAACACAGATGTGGGATTTCTTTTCCAAAAGCCCATATATTTCCTTCCTCATCAGTCCAATATCTTCCCTTCAGGAGGTCTAGCCCCAGTAAATTTGCAGGAAATTTACCTAAAATCATTAGGGTTTCAACTGGTTTCTGCTGTCCTGGTAACCAGCATCTTACCATTGCTGTTATCTGGAGTTGTATGTTTCCAAAAGCATCTGCAACAAATATGCCTTTACAAGAGGGAGTGATTCCACATAAAGCTGCACCTTCAATCCTCAGGGCAGACACTTCAGCGCCAGTATCTACTAGAAAAGTTACAGGGGTTTTGCAGGGACCAATAGGACAGGTTATTAACAAATCTCCTTTGGAATTTTTGATAAGTCATCTAATGTAAAACCAACCTTTGTCCCCCAACTCTCCTACTGGGGAGGAAGAGAGGAGTTTCCCATCTCCTCTCCTTTCTGTGATCCCTCCAGGGGAGGGGCTGTAGCAGGGACAGCTTTCAGGGATCCCTCCTTTGCTGGCCATTCTTGAATTAATATCTCTAATTTATCTGTGAATTGGCCATCCATTAAGGATTTTGGGATTCCTTTTTGTAAGCCCAGAATTGGCAGGGTATTCCTTTTTTCCCCATGTCCTCCAGTGTTAGTGTGTTCTCCTTGTGCAGAGGAGAATGTTACCTTTCAGAGTCTTGCTGGAGGAATAATTGTTTTGCATTCTGTGCGCCAAATTGATTTAGAATGTTGTAATTCAAGGTATGGGACCATAGTTTCTTCCATAATTAATTAGGTCTTGTGCCACCTTCCCCCGAGTCCAAATCTTATTTTCTCCACAATAAAGACTGGGGGTTAAAGTTGCTTCTAAGGTGGCTTTAATTCTTCTTTGGTGAGGCTTTCTATTTTTTCTTTTAGCTGAATGCCAATGGGTTTCATAGCCTCAGGGAGACCTCTGATAAGGGGAATCATTCTTTCAGGGTCTACAGGCAACATCATAGGAGATTCACATCTTGTTAATTTTCTATCATATATAATTTGTAAACAAGCAGCCTTTTACACACTTTCCACAATCTGATTAACATTTACTATTATAGATAGGGGACCTCCCCTTTCTAGGGGCTTAAGTCCACTGGCCCAATAAGCTGCTCTTTGAGTAAGTGACCAGGGCACATATTATCTCCTGTGGTCAGAAAAACTCCAGCTCCTCAGAACCCTTCAGCCTCTTTTTCTGACAACAGAATTTGGTCACCCCCAGTAAGAGAGACGCTCCACACATACTCAGTCTCAGAGTCTTTAGGAGTTCTTCTATATTCCTTTTTTAACTTAGCTAATTCAGTGGATGTATAAGGAATTTCTTTTGTAGTTATTTGAGGTGTATTGTCATCTGAGCCCTCATATGTGTATTCTGTTTTAATTAGGGGATGGAGTAACACTGGCAGCTTTTCCATTTGATCATGCAAAGGCTTTAAGTCAGAGAGGGGGTATGTTTCTTTAGATAACTCTAGCTTTGACTCCTTTTTCCCTTCTCTCACTAATCTTGCATACAACTCCTCACAAAGCACACAGGTGGTAGACTTCATTCCTTCTCTCTTCCTGGAGGAGATGGACAGTAGCCTTTTCTTCCTCCAGTTGCATTTGCAAATAATTAACCAAATCTTGCAGTGAGGTAACAACTTCCACATGAGCTTTTAGCTGCTGTTCTTTGTTGTTAATTGCAGTTATTACAGCTGCCCCTAATACTGAACAAACTATAGGTTTTCCTTTACCTTTTCTGACTCTTGCCCCTGCCCGCAGTGTAGAGATTCGATCAACAATTGCTCAAATATTGCACCAGTTATTTTGTGCCCGTTCCATTCCCAGAGGAGATGGCTTGGCACCAAATTCATCTAATAGATTTGTGAGTGCTTGTGCATTATGTTACGTGTTACCACAAATTCAGAGTGAAACTTCTCCAGGGGTTACCTAGATTAAAGGTACAGCTAATTTCCAAAATTTTTCACTCCTCTCTCTGCAAAGGCCCCTCTTAAAAGTTATGTTACAACCAAAAGTGGGGTGAGCTTATCCAGGGGGCGCCTCATAAAAGTTAATTTCCAAAGTTTCACTCCTTTCTCCCTGGAAAGCACTAAGTTACATCACAAATTTGGAGCGATCTTCTCCAGAGACCCCCTCTTGAAAGTTACAGCAAATTTCCCAAAGTGTTGCTCCTTCCTCTGGAGAGTTACCTCTTAAAAGTTACAATGTGCACATTAACTTCAAAAACAAAGGAAAAACAAAAACCAAAAAATAATCTTAAAGTTATAAAGTCAAAGTCCTAAAGTCACAGTCATAAAGTCAAAAAGGAAGGTACCTTATTCTGTTTATCACAAAATGATCAATCATAAAAATTAGCAATTATCAGGTTTTGGAATAAACAGTTTTGCTTCAAGGGAATCCTGTCCATGACGCCAATAAAAAAATGTTACAATCTGCTAAATGTTGCAGAAAGAACTTTAGATTCAAATATTCCCCTGAACAAAATTAAAACAAGTTCTGTTGATACCAAAAAGTGATTTTATTAATTGCTAAGAGATACAAAGAGAAGAAACAAGAAAAAGTTGGAAAAAGCTAAGATTACTTTTAGAAGCAGAGAAAAGTTACTCCCAAGAACTACCTTTTTGCCAAGTTCTTGGGAGGGGAGAAGAGAAGCAGTTTCTGCCTTCTCTTTTTTTTTTTTTCTTTCCTCTCCTCTCCTCTCCTCTCTCCTCTGTCTCTGCCTTTCCGATGTTATCTCTTTATCTGTGGGGAGTCTTAGCTACTTTAGTTCTCTGGAATGCATCTAAGATGTGTGGTTTTGTCGCTCCCATGAACTGTGTTGCCGGCCATTCAGGGTCCTGATTCAGCAGCACCTTTTTGGCCCCCAAAAATATGGTAAGGGTAGAAGGNGTCATAAAGTCAAAAAGGAAGGTACCTTATTCTGTTTATCACAAAATGATCAATCATAAAAATTAGCAATTATCAGGTTTTGGAATAAACAGTTTTGCTTCAAGGGAATCCTGTCCATGACGCCAATAAAAAAATGTTACAATCTGCTAAATGTTGCAGAAAGAACTTTAGATTCAAATATTCCCCTGAACAAAATTAAAACAAGTTCTGTTGATACCAAAAAGTGATTTTATTAATTGCTAAGAGATACAAAGAGAAGAAANGGAAAATATTAGGGGTGAGCAAAGTATCTTTTTTAACTTTTATAGTGTTCAAAGGAGACTGTACGTGGTTTCTTGGCACATAGCTCTATTCAGNCCCAAGAACTACCTTTTTGCCAAGTTCTTGGGAGGGGAGAAGAGAAGCAGTTTCTGCCTTCTCTTTTTTTTTTTTTCCTTTCCTCTCCTCTCCTCTCCTCTCTCCTCTGTCTCTGCCTTTCCGATGTTATCTCTTTATCTGTGGGGAGTCTTAGCTACTTTAGTTCTCTGGAATGCATCTAAGATGTGTGGTTTTGTCGCTCCCATGAACTGTGTTGCCGGCCATTCAGGGTCCTGATTCAGCAGCACCTTTTTGGCCCCCAAAAATATGGTAAGGGTAGAAGGGTAAGATATAACTCACGCATGTGGCATGGTGGGTCTGTTTTCTCCAGGTGGCAGAGTTTCAGTCTCTGGTGGCAGGAAGGCAGCAGTCGGTGGCAAAGAAAAGGTGAGAAGCTGAGGGGGAGGTGGGGAGAGATTCTTGGCTATGGTAACCAGTTCTCTCTCTCTTTGGAAAATATTAGGGGTGAGCAAAGTATCTTTTTTAACTTTTATAGTGTTCAAAGGAGACTGTACGTGGTTTCTTGGCACATAGCTCTATTCAGATGTTTTAAGAGATAACAATTGCAGGATCTTCTGGCAGGAAAACTCTAGCAGGAAGCTCTGGTGAGAACTTCTGGTAGAAAGCTGACAGAATTTTTGGTAGGAAGTTTTGACAGGCAGAAACAATGTCAAAACATTATTTATGGCATTTCTATATTATCTGTGTGACACAAGTACCCATTCCATCAGAATGCTAGTGAGCAATTGGGTATTGAACACATCCATGTTCATATGATCACAGCAGTGTGCTCAGTTTTCATCTGAGCATTACTGTGCACTGAACTCAGTGCTAGGCAACTTGCACCAAACCTGCTGCCCTGACATGTTTTGTGCTGAGGCACGTTCATACATCAGGACTGCAGTAAAAGCATTTTTCTGCTTGTTTGCACATCTTCTGCCCAGGTACACTACTTGTAGGCTGTCCTTACTTCCCTAAATTTGCAGGTTTTACTTCCCAGTGTCATGGGACAGAAACCAGGCAGTTGACCGTGACTGTTTTGACCAGCCGAGAGATGTTTCCAGTTATCATAACTACTATAAACCATACTTGTTAATTAACCTTGTGTTAGATGTTGTAAATACAGGGGCAATAATAAATTTCTTGTTTCAAAGTAATTTTAATGGTAGAAGATGAATAAGAATGAAAGCTGACTGCCACAAATGGGATAGGACCTGTGTGTGTGGGTATGGTTTGAGTTTTTTTACTTTGTTGCCATACAACCAAGGTATGTTTAAAGCAGGGTAATAGGTAGTTTTGTGAATAATTTCTTTTAGTATGAGGGAGAACTTAAAAATATTGGCTACAGAGGCTGTATTTAAAGGTAAGTATCATAATTTCTCTTATAAATGAGAGGTAAGAAGTAGTGGGCATTGGCCATGACCTCATGTATATGTGCAGGAAAGCAGTTTAATAATAGGCAAGAAAGGAATGGCCTAGTTTGTGAATGTGACTTCTGTGTTAGTGTTCTGAGTGGGTATGAGAGTGGTTAAATTCCAGGCATCAAAACAAGACAGCAAGTATTAAAGAAATTTAAGGAGTCATGCAACTGGAGCTGGAATTTCAGCAGAGTAGCAGATAGAAAAGACTATATGTTAAAGAAGTCGGAAAAGCTGTGAGATTTTGATGTTGTCTGGAAGTACAGATTTAGACAGATCCAAGTCAGCTCACAGAAATGCTTTTTATCCACTTCATTTCCCCCTTTACTGTAAAGATTGCAGTAAACCAAATAATAGTGTATTAAAGCTGCTTTCTCAGGATTCTCTGTATAGAGTTTGTGGTGTAGGCAGGAAGAGTTCAAGTTACTACATTTGTATATTATATGGGTATTGAATCAGTACCCTGCCTTAACTATCTTTTTCCTTTCAGATTTTCTATTTTGTACATACATTGTTTTGTATATACTGTATATGATGACTTCGGTGTGCAGTGAACGTACCCGGGTCACTCGGGACAAAATGCAAATTTCAACCTCTCAATCAACACAACCGCAGAGGCAAGTAGTACAGGTATGTGCTACTATATAATCTTCTTTGAGTTGAAAGTGAGCATGCAATGATATGCATTTTCTTCCTTAAGTCAGCAAAAACTGAGAAAAGATGGGAGGGACATCATGGCCTAATTTGGAAGAGTATGTTTGATATCTTGCTTTAATTGCTTAGTTATCCAGCACAGCATTAATTTGTCCCTGTATTCTTGTCTCTGGAGGAGCTTTGTGTTTTTCAGCAACATTCCCCATGAGTGAGGAATTCTATGCCTTTCCCTGTCAGGATCTCTGTCCTGTGACCTTAGTGTCTTTAGAGCTCAGCTCTTTCATATGCCAGCCTGATGATGCTGGAAGATTTTTGGTCAATAGAGAAATTTGAGTGGGTGGGAAAAGCTTTGTTTAGATGCATCATGTTGTGTTCTACAGCATGATTCAGCATATTTGCAAGTCACAAAATCTTCTTGTGTCATTGTTTCTGGATAATAAACATACAATTTTATTATAAGATCTGGGCTTATTACTGTCACTTTGTGTTTTGCACACTGCTCTTTTCTGGTAGTTTGAAGTTGTTAAAAATTTCCTTCACTCTGTTATGCTGCAAAGATAATATATCTTGTAAGGTTGAGTAAAGTTTTAGCTATCTTAAAATGCTACCATTTTCTTAGTTGCAATTAAAACTTAATTATACTCTTTTTATAGGATACTATGATGTCACTTGTAACAATGGTGCCTTAAAAATGAAGAAGAAACACTGGAGGGGAAAAAAAACCCCAAACCAAATTTTTGTGACACTAATTTGGTGTTTGTGTAGTAAGCACATCTTGTGGGGTTTTGTTGTTTTTTTTTTTCCCCTCTGAATTTTCAATTCTATCTGTGTGCAATCCACTGGAATAAATGTTAGTGCACCTGATTCTGTTTCTAAGCTTTCTCCTTACATAGGAAAACTAAAGATATTGTTACTCATTTGATAGTGTTATAAAGTTTATGTTTTTCTCTTCTAACATGCACTTGAAAAAAAAGTTGGTTTATGGAAAAAAATCATAATGGTTTCCTGTTTCTGGTCAAATATCCTGTCATGTCTCTACAGAAATTACATTGGGTGTTTTTACTCTGGATATCTTTAAAGGAAATCTCTTCACTAGCTAAAAAGTTGCTGTGGGCATGAGGAGGCTGAAGTCAGAGCAAGAAGATGGATCAAGAGGACTTAATTTCTGAAACTAGCAGACCTTTTATTTTTGCTCTCTCTTGGAGGGTGGCATTGGGGCTGGCACAGGGAATTCCAGAGAAGGCTCTCCTTTGTGTTACTGACTGACATAGGAAGCTGTCAGCATGGCACTTTGAAAATATGAAGTAGTGCAGAGTACTTAACTCCATTACAAATGCTAATTGTCTTGGGACATTGACTCAGGAAAGCAAGTATTATTTCCCTCAAGGAACTGGGATAGCTGCAGTAACTTCTCAGCAAATAAGTAGCTGATGTGTGGTGGAGTAATTTTTTAGACTCTTCTCAGGATTTACACTTGGCAACCTCCTCTAGAGCTTGCATTTGTGGTAAACTCCAAAAGGGAAGCAGTTTGAGACTGGTGAAGTCTGAACTTGTGAGGCACAGAATTTCATGTGGGCATCCTGTGAAGTGAGACTGCCCAGGATGAATCCTTTCTGTCAAGAATTTCAGGGGATTATGTGGTCCCCTTCTCAATAATGAAGTCTTCCACAGCACATCAACTTGCACTTTGGGTTCTGGCTCTCTTCAGTATCAGCCTTCTCTAGCATGAGATAGTAGCCTCTTTTGTTTGAGCAGAAATCAAATGAGGTCCAGGTTCATGTAGCATATAGTTATCTTTGGTATTTTCATGGGAGTGCAGTTCAAGTAGGCTGCAGATGCTGCACTATGATGAGTGGCCTGTATGATGTGACATTAGTGTTTTCGAATTTTTTTTCTCTGGGGCAGCCATAGCCTATTTGGGTTTATGGCTCTACTGCATCCATCCATTTTAGTCTTTCAGCTTTTGGAGAAGTTGCTGGCATGGATTTGTTCTCCAGAAACACCAAATATTTCATCAATAGCAAGATTCTTTAGCAGTTTTCAGAGACTGGTATTCAGTTATAAAGAAAGCTGTTCACAAGCAGAATCTTGAGGCATGACTTGGTCTCTTTAAGTGCTCATAAAGCTACAGAGTCAGGTGGCTGTTGGGAAAGTCATGGAAAGTGATGTGAGCAGGGATCATCAGAGATGTGTTAATTTAGAAATACCATTGCCAGTTTGTTATGATAAAACTCTATCTCTGGCATGGTAGATATTAAATATAAGTAATATTGAAGTGTAAGTTTCTGTGGGAAATTCTATTTTATTATATGGTTGTTTTCTCGATGTGGTGACCTTTAACTGTGGTTCAAACATGTTGAAACTGCTTCTGTTCTAGCTAACTTTTTAACTATTAAATGGGCATAGAGGATATATTAATCCCTTCCCTGTAGCACCTCTGTGCTTCTTATGTATGTTCTTTTTAAGAATCTTGAGAGGAAAAAAATATAGGGACACTCNTCCCTTCCAACTCAGAATACTCTGTGATTCTGTGATAACTAGGAGATACTTTAAAAAATATAGTTAACTTTTGTGAACTTTATTGGATGTTTCTGTTTTTCAGGCAACAGCAGAACAGATTCGCCTTGCTCAGATGATCTATGATAAGAACGATGCAGATTTTGAAGATAAAGTGAAACAAGTATGTTTCTTATGGTACAGAGTTTTTATGCCCTGCAACAGAACTGACCTGTGTTTTGGAACTAGAGGAGATGTTTCTGATTTAGATGAAACCTCTTTCATAAGGACAGAAGTTTAACTAGAAGAAGGTGCTTTTATTGCACTGTAAAGTCTGTTTTCAAGAAATTGTGTTGTAATCTAGGGATGACTGTATAGTTACATTGGTGTATTTTCCTTTGGCCTTTAAGCCAAAACTCATCTGTGCTAATCTCTTCCAGACTATATCTCTTTAGTATGGTCCTGATGCTTAATGATTGTCAGAATAGAGAATGCATTCAACTTGTCCACATGTACATGCCCATGGGAAAAATGTCATTTATGTAAACTGAGTTTGCCAATATATTGTCTGTTTTTCAGGAAAAGTAAAAGTCATAGAATCATAGCTTAAAGGTAAATTTAGGTATTATTTTAAAAAAACCCCTCTAACCTCCCAAATGCATGTATGCATTAAAATGATAAATTACACTTTGAAGATGAAATTTCACACCATTTCCTCTACCATGATGAGTTTTTCGAGTGTAGATGCTCAAACTTCCTTTATCCAGTTATGGCTGAGACCATTAATTCAAGCAGTATTAAGAATCTGTGTCCCTGTTCTTCTGTGGATATTGGTGATTTTGTCCTAGTGAACACATCACAGCTCACAAAGAACTGAGGAGTGCACCCAGAAGGAGAGAATTAGCTTGAATGCATTTATGCAGCAGACAAGCAGATTTCTTGACTTTTTCTTTGTAAAACCTCCTCTGAAGCGTTAAGTGCTTTTTGTTATTATAAACTTGTTTTGTTGATATGCTAGAAGTGAAGTCTTGTACTTCCTGAAGCCAAAGTACCCTCATCAATAGTACCTGTAGCTGTGCTGGTGGGAAGGGATAAGAATTAAATTCTGCATAGGAAATCTCCAAGCATAAAGTTAAAGGGAAAAAAATGTGAAAGAGTGCTTTCTTGATTATAATTTAATTTGTGGTTACCTTTATTTAGGATTTTAGTTTGCTCTGACACAGTAGTTATGCACTTTTTTGGAATCTGTGGTGATATTAACTTATTTTCTTATGAAGATGATTTGGATATTTTAACATGTCTGACTCTTACTGCCAGCTTATGGAAGTGACGGGGAAAAACCAGGATGAGTGCATAGTGGCACTACATGATTGTAATGGGGACATGAACAGAGCAATTAACATATTGCTGGAAGGAAGTTCAGACACGGTAAGGTTTTACTTTCATATTGAACTGTTCTTTCTATTTCTACTTCTTAGAAGTGATTGGGAAAGTCATATTTTGGAAGCTTTCAATTTCCATCTCCAAATTCTTTTGAAGAAAATGGAGACCAGGATAGCTTTTCTACTTCATGCATACCTTAGAGTAGGCTGAACCTTGAAAATGTTGCAAGTGTGTAGCTGGTCTCTTGTGGAATCTTTTGGCTTTCATTTGCATGCAACAATTTTAATTGCAGCAGAAATCATTGCTCTGTCAGACATAGGCCTGTTTTTTGCTGCAATGTTTGTAGAACCTCACAACCATGAGACCTGAGTCTAAGTGCTTGCCACAAAGAACAATGTTTATAAACTTAAAGGGCAGGCAGAGATTTGAAGTTGTGCAACTTCTGTAGGTGTGCATTGCCAGTACTGAAGTTAGAGGAGGTTTCCGCATCTGAAAGTTGCATTGACAATGCTACTAATGGCAGAAGAGTATCTGTTCACTGTTGCTCATTTGCATGATTTCATTGAAAACCAGAAAGGGGAGACTAAACAGTGTGTATATACCAAAAAATAATGTCGCTTAGAATGTTGCACTGAGCAATTTTTTATCCCAAGAGATACCAGGAAAACGTCTTGCTGCAATTGAAGCTTTTGCTGGAGGGACTTCTTATAGTTTGTCCAAGACAGTGCACTAGATTCCATCTCATCTAAATTGGGAAAGAAACCTGGACTTCCTTTCTTAATGCTGAATGTTCAGTAGTTCCAGTGATTTGTCAGGGTATGTAGTCTCTTATTATTAATGAGGAAACCCACCCCTGAACACCTTAAATCTAGAACACGTACTATTCTAAGGGGACTTTCTTTCCTATCCCCTTTCATTTATCAGAGTTGAGGTCATCTAAAACACAGAAATACATGATACTGAGCAAACTGGTAAGTTTGTAATAGAAGAGAGCATTCATCTTGATTAAATCTGTGTTGGTAATGTGCTGGTTTTGTGTCCTCTTGTACTCTTGTATTTGCCATTTTCTAGTTAAAAATAGTTTTATGATTGATAGAGAACTTTAAATGCTTTCTCCAGCAAATTTTTTCTAAGTGATCATGACGTGGAAGAAACTTACTGAACTCATCAATTAGAAGCAACATATCCATATGTTCTGCTTTTTTAATAAGTCCCTGTTATAGGGAGGGTTTGAAAAGCACGTGAGAACTGAAACTCAAACACTGTTGTAAATGTAACCTAAACAGTCATCATCATGGCCGGGCTTCGCAAACGAAGATTTGAGAAGGGCTCTACCCACGTTTGCTGCAAGCGCGCTGGTGGATAAAAAGGCTAATGCACAATAGGCAAGTCCAGTCACAAAAGGCACAGTGGAAAGTCTCCACAGGCTGTATTGGCGAGGCACGGTTCTTTCTGTGCTTTTTTCTTCCAGACTGATCCTGCGTGTACTCTCAAAGGAAGCAGCAGCGTTATGGATGGTGTGCCTCCATGCCTCC
>VXBX01009097.1:13305-24718 GCA_013400415.1 Scytalopus superciliaris
TCTGTTCATGTATAGCGGCTGCCCCCCCTCCCCAGGACAAGCCATCTACCCTTTATCTATTTGCCAAAGGGGGCATCTACTTCAGTGGGTGTGGCCATCACCCTCCAGGTAGAGGTCCCTAGCCCCTCCCCGCTGTTATGTAAATGGTCTACCACTGCGCATGTGCAAGAGCATTGGAATTTCTCTGCGCCTGCGCTGACCACTCCAGAGGGTCTCAATGAAATGGGTCTGGGGGCTTACTTCATCTCTGTCTTCCTCCCTTTCTCCTTGAAGTGCCCTTGGATGCTTGCTAACCAATCATGTGAGCCCAATTAATTCTAGTTTACACTGAATGTTTCCCTCAAGGACAAAGTTCTCGCTTATCAGCGTGTGTTTTCCCATAACTTGGTGGGAAAGAATAATTTCTCACAGGTGGCTGGGCCAAACACAGACCAAAAATACCAGTATTTACACCAGCACGGATACAGTCCCTCTGAACCTACTGCACTTCATAGACAAAATGCAACTCAGACAAATACAGAGAAATCGAAAAGGTCAAGAAGGAAGGAGTATTAATTAGAAGGGGTCCACATCAGAGCATGAATAAATTTATTCTTCTTTATGGAAATTTGTGGGCCTCCAACTTGAAGGCTGTTATACTCCAGAACATTTTAACTGTGCATTTGATGTATGGTTGGAAGCAGAGGTGGTACTAGTTCTGAATGCAGATTCCCAAATCTCTTTTTCTTGTTTCACTCTGCTTTGATGCACTAGAAGATTTTTTTTTTACCTCATTTGGAAGATGTTTCTATCCAAATTGAGGAATTAAAAGAACAAGGAGTGGTAGCTAGAGTATCTATTTATAATTNTTGCTCAAATACATAGTTTTGTACTTCTAATCTGTGCTGTCTGTGCTTCATCTTAACCCTGAGATTAGCTCAGCTGGTTAGAGCACAGTGCTAATAATGCCAAGGTTGTGGGTTTGATCCCTGTATGGGCCATTCATTTAAGACTTGGACTTGATGGTCCTTATGAGTCCCTTCCAACTCAGAATATTCTGTGATTTTTCTGAGGTAGGACAGGACCTGAAAGTACTGATAGCCAACCTTTTCTGTTGGATGCAGGTGCCTGTTAGAGGTTACGGCTTTATGTAGTGCTTCACAGTTGATGTCACCTCATTTGTGTATGCAAATTTACCACTCAAATATCTTACCTAGACTAAAGCTTCTAAAGATGGGGGCATATACATAAACCTATCTGCCATCTTAATGGTTTGCAAATAATACATTTCTTCTTTCCTTTGCATCTAACAGCTTAATAGACTAACCGTGCAATTGCATAATATATGAGTTGCTGTGCTATTCTTGATAGTGTTTTAGTTATTTTATTTTCAACTTCTATAGAGCTGATATGATTCCTGAATTTATTTTAAATATGGAGTTCAATATTAAAGCTAAAGCTCCAGTCTTCCCAAGTTATTGTTTTGCCATTCTGTCTCTTGGTGCTTGAATTCTAGTACATTTGGATAATGGTTCCCCCCCAACCATGTACTTACTCTCAGCCATCTCTTGTTCAATGATGCTTGTAAGTATTTTTTCATTTCCTTTGGAGAAAAGGATAGCTCTGTATGAGCTCCCTTGCTAGATTTATGGAGGTAGTTGAGAGGGAAACTGTTGCTTGCTTTGTAGATTTTCTGTATTGTGGTTGTATCTAGGCTTCCTTGAACTAGTAAAAGGCCATTATAGCCAGAAATATTTGGAATTCTCACATTTCATAAGAAAATCCAACTTTTAAAACTTGTTTCTTTTTCATCTCTTTCCAAATATACAGTTTGTTTCCATTTGTAGTAGTGTAGTTTGCAAGGTATTACATATGTGATGTTATGCAAATAGCTGTTTTTTCCCATGACCTGGAGGGGTGTGAAGTAGAAGTATGCATTGAGAACTGTCTCTTCCTATTTGACTTTTGTATCTAATTCTATTCTATCCAAATAGACTTCTTGGGAGACTGTAGGGGGAAAGAAGAAAAGCCTTGGAAAGGAAGGTTTGGAAAACAAAGAGAACAGAGAGAAACGAGGGGACAGAGAAATGAACCGTGGATGGGGAAGTTCCAACAGACGGGGAAGAGGAGGCAGCCGTGGCCGAGAGTGTATGTATAGGGGTTCATTTTTAAAGATTCAGAAACTTTTCTTGCAGATGAAACTGGCTGAGTTAAGAGCAAATGCTTAATGGAGTAAAGTCTGTCCGAGCTATAGTTCAGAGCTGAAGGGATCATTACCATTTTATGTAACAGGTATGCTTGATCTGTCTATGTGACTTGGTTTTGGGATGTGTTTATTTAGCGATGCTCAACTTAAATTTCTGTCCTTTTTTTTTGATTAATTGATCTTGTACAAATTGCAGTTCTTTTTTTAAGTTTTAGAATTGACTCTGTGTAAGACTGCTTGAGAAGCAAGTATGTTGCTGCAGAGCTCATACACTTTTTTCTTTTAATGAAAAAATTATCTGGCTTTGATTACATCTCTTTTTATGAGTGGGAGAACCTGAAGATGTTCTCATCTTTTTATAAGGGGAATGAAAAGACTGGGATCATTATTACTCTCTAGCATATGTTACTCATAAACCAACCAGAGGTGAGTTTCTACAACACAGAAAGTTCTTTGTAGGTTGAAATATTTAGAAATTTTCTACAGCTTATACAGGTGCAGTAATACATTGTACAAAAGCAAACTGATGTTTCCAAGGTAGGTAGCATCACATTAGATCACCATTGGATGCACATTGGGTTTTTTTTTGCTTAAGTTTTATTAGCAGTATCAAAACTATATACATTGCCTGTAAGGGCCATACAGAACACTGATAGATGAGCAGAGAAACCAGAATGAAAAAAAATATGTTTAGCTTTTCACTTAAAAGCAGGGAAAATATTTATAATATTAGCCAATTCTTCTAATTAATTATCGGAATATCTTCAAATATTGTGCCAGTGAAGATATTGTGAATCTCTGTAGAATAATGTCAAAGATAGAAAAAAAAATAGTAATAAAACTTGCAGCTATGCTTAGAAAAATTGAAATCAGATCCATCAAAATGAAAGTGGGGGGCAAAATTTTTGCCAGAGCCAGATGCTGCTTGTCTCTTTTTGTAAACTGGAATTTTTTTTCAGGTTGTTATCAAATCTTGATATCTCTTCCTGGTCCAAGCATTAATGGTTTTGTTGCTGCCATTAGGAAAAGTTGTGCAGTGCAAAATTTCAGCAGTGTTTTAAGTGGCCAGTCTTTTTTTCCCCCTCAAAGAGCCAGCCATCTTTTGGAGTACTTCCTTGGGAGTTGTTTTCCATTAAATAGTTAAGGTGCAGTGCTTTTTCTAATGCCTCATCTTCACTCAGTTGTTATCCATCAGATTTAAATACAGAGAAGAGTTCTTTTGAGTTTCTCTGGTTGTACAGGGATGTGGTATAGGCAGACAGAAGAGTTGGTGTTCTTGGTTATCCCTTATTCTTTCACTGTTGCCACCCAGCTTGTTTTTGAGGAAGCATAGTATGAGGCAATTTTATTTCCTACCTCGTTAAAGAAGTGAGGCCATAATTAATAGTGTAGGCTTGCAAAACACTGCCTTTCTCCCCCCCAAAAACCCAGCCCAACAGAAGTATATCTGCTGAGGGGCATTTCCCTCTTATTAGATATTTTGCTTCCTGTAAAGGTTAAATGTATGCAGGGACCCCAAAATACCAGGCAGTGGAAGGATTTAGGAGAATTTATTTCCAAAGTTGAGAACATCTCTGTACAGAGCGCTTCACCAGGCATAAGAAAGACACACCCCCTGTTCTCAGAGCTTTTATCATCCCCAGCCCCCCTGCTGCAGGGCCTTCAAACGTGTCTACAAGAACTTATCTTCTCTCATACCTGGGGTGTCAGCTTCTCTGGAATGCAGGAGGAGAAAACATCTAAAACTGTCTCTGGGAAAGATGCCTCTTTCCAGTCAGGAAAGCTTTCTTAAGTGAAATAAACCCTCATTTCCTCGTAATAACTCTTCCGGGAGGGTCTTCTACACTTCCTAATCGTCTAGTGCAAAGTAAACATAACTTGCTTATAGCTAGGCTCCCAAAGAAGAGGGAGGACAGAGATGTGTTAACCAGCCCACTTTAAAATCTTGCCTTTTCTTTTGAGGCTCAGGTTAAGCAGATGGCTATACTGCCTCATGTATGAGTCTCTTAAGCTGTCCTCTCTCCACAGTTAGAGCTGAAGAGAATGGAGTGGACAACAATCAAGGAGACAGGCCTTCAGACCGTGGGAAACGTGGCCGTGGGAGAGGTGAGATGGTAGCATTGGTGCAGGACTAGCACCAACGATTTCATATCCTGAAACAGAACTTTCCCATTTATTTCTTTAAACACTTCTTTTTAAGCATTTGTTGGTTATCCTTTGATTCCATAAGCATTCCAACCACCTTTAATTTAGGTACATTCCTCTCCCTTGTCATGTCTTTGTCTCAGGATACCTTAAAAGAATTGACACAAATCACTTTTATGGTAATTTCCCATGTAGAAGGCTGGTGGTCTCTGGCTATGGAGAGCTGTTTTCCCAGATCCACACATGCCAGCCTCCTGGGAGTGGGAGTGTGCTGAGCTCTGCAGGATGTACCTTGGCAGCAGGAGAGTACAAGATTCCATCTGTAGAGCTCTCAGGGAAGGATTTGATGTGTACCTGTGCTGTTTCTTTGAGGTGGATGTGGTTGTCTGGCTTGCCTTCTGTTTTCGGTAGCCAATCAGAGAAAGTACAAGCCACCTTAGAGGCTTTTTGGCAACAGAAGGAATTTGGTATAGAGGATTTGATGAGAACTGTGGAAAAGAATACTGCAGAGTCTTAGGTACAACTCTGATCCTATCCTTTAGAAGAGATAGGAAAGATGTTGATAATGGATTTGATGTCGAATCAAGGGATGTATAGTTGGTTTGGATTTTCATGAGTCGGAGTGGAAAGAGGCTTGTTTTTTCTTAGAGCAGGAGGAATAAAAATGAATAATCTATGTACAGTGCAGATTGTGCAGGGAAGTGGATATTAAATGAGTTAAATTGATAAAGTGCATAGCAGAGCTAATGTACTTAAGTAATGTCTGATTGATGAAAAATTCTGTCTTCAAAGGGCTCTCTTCTTTGGAATATCCAGTAATGAGGCATTCAAAGATAGGCACGTCCAACTTCATTATCTCCAGATCTGCATCTTGAAGGAGTAGAAAGACACAAAAACATGTAGCCTTCCACAGGGTTGCAAGAATGACTCTGTTGTGCCTGTGAATCAGCAAATACCAAATGGCATGTGCAGAGAGGTAGCCTTGCAGGAGAGGGTGTGGTATAGTTCACAGATACAGTTTTTTGGTATGTTAGCATGTTAATAGATGGAATGTAAGTATTTCAGTTATTTGCTTTATAAAATAATCCTTTATACTCAAATTATAAAGGTAGGACTTTTTAAAATTGTTGGGTGAAACTTGAGGTTAATTTCAAATGCAGTCTGTTTTTTGCTTTGTAACCTTATGAACAATACACTGTAGCTCTCTAGATGAATATCATATGTCTTAAACCAAAACACTGACCTATCTAACTGAAGAATCACAGAATTTTTTGAGTTGGAAGGGACCCACAAGGACTGATTCCAACTCTTAAGTGAATGGCCCATACAGGGATCAAACCCACAACCTTGGTGTTATTAGCACCATGCTCTGTTGTACATAGTATTGCTGTATCTCTCTACCAAGTATTTTAGATTGTACATTAATGTGAGAAAAGTATCTTAATGAAGTGTTTTCAACTCTGTGATAAACTGGTTGACTTCAGTATCACTATATTACAAGTGTGTGTATTCTGTAGCAGGAAATATTGAATCAAATTTTATAATGCAAACCTGTCTTGTTTTTCAGCCAGGACAGAGTTAATTTTTTGCAGTAGCCATGAGAGGGCAGAGCCTGGAGTCGTTTGGGGGTGGCTAGGAGGTTATTCTATACTACCTCATGGGGGAAGGGGGGGCTGAAGTAAGGGGCTCTTGCTTCTGGGAAGGAGGGGTGTGTGGTTACTGTCAGGAAGAAAAAGGTGGCGCATGGAGGGTCCCCCCAACCGTTTTGTTCATTGTCGCAGGGGTCGCATGGTGCCAGGTCAGTCAGTGAGCAGGTTTTTTTTGTTTGGGTTTTTTTTTTGTGCATGTAAATCACCCTCTTTTTGTACACTTCTGTCACCAATAATGTTGCTGTTACTGTTCATTTTCTTATCTTTTTGCTGTTTCCAGTGAATTGTTTTATCTCAACCTGTAATCTCTGCCTTTTGTATCTCCCACCAGAGGGAGAAGAGTGAGTGGAGGGAGGAATGGACACTAAATTAGGGAGTGCTGCTCCTAAACCATGACAAAACCCTTGAAATCTGCAGGGAGTTATATAAAGTTGTATAATTTACTTTTCAGGATTTCAGGGATGCATATTTCTTTGAATATTAGTAGAAATAATAAAAATATTCCTGTCGTTTTATCTGGTAGTCGTTCTTTTCTGTTGCACAGAATAGTAAAATATGGAATAAAGTACTTCAGCTGCAAGTAAGTAGATGGCTGGTAATCACCATAGAACCCTTTTTGAGAAATGTTTAATGCAGAGTATATGTGTGTAGTAATCTAGGGGTCAGCTAATTGCGGAATGCACTCTCTCTCTATTTTAAGCTACCTGCTCAGGCTGGAGCTATCTTACTGGCTGCTTTATAGGGGAATATTTGCTGGGCCATTGTGTTACTGCTTCACTGTAGAACAATATAATTTTAAGAAATTCTATGCACTGAAAATAGCATAAATGGGATTGACACTGTGGTGAGAATACAATGGTCACTGAGAGGGGAAAACCCCTGATAATGAGTATTTCAGCCTTGGTGCTGTAGGCATTAGCCTGTTTAGGAGACTGGTTGATAGAGTCCCTTGGGAAGCATTCCTGAAGGGCAAAGGAATCTATGAAGGTTGGACATTCTTCAGGAAGGAAATCCTAAAGGTGCAGGAGCAGGCTGTCCCCATGTGCTGAAAGACAAGGCAGCGGGGAAGACCACCGGCCTGGCTAAATAGAGAGTTTTGGCTGGAACTCAGAGAAGAAAAAGAGTGTATTAGCTTTAGAAGAAGGGGCAGGTGACTTGGAGGACTACAAGGATGTTGTAATGTTATGAGAAAGAAAATTGGAAGGACCAAAGCCCAGTTAGAACTTAATTTGGCTATTGCCATAAAAGACAATAACAAATGTTTCTATATCAGCAGCAAGAGGGCCAAGGAGAATATCCTTAATTGGGTGTGTGGGAAAACATAGTGACAAAGGCTGAGGTACTTAATGCCTTTTTTGCCTCAGTCTTTAATAACAAGACTGGTTGTTCTCAGGGTACCCAGCTCCCTGAGCTGGAAGACAGGGACAAGAAGCAGAATAAAGCCCACATAATCCAAGGGGAAATGGTCAGTGACCTGCTACACCACTTAGCTACACACACACAAGTCCATGGGGCTGGACGGGATCCACCCAAGGGTACTGAGGGAGCTGGCAGAAGTGCTCACCGAGACACTTTCAATCATTTATCAGCACTCCTGGCTAGCCATCTACAAAAAGGGTCAAATGAAGTATCTGGGGAACTACAGGCCTGTCAGCCTGACCTCAGCGCCAGGGAAGGTCATGGAGCAGATGATCTTGAGTGCCATCATGTGGCACATACAGGACAACCAGGGTATCAGGCCCAGCCAGCATAGGTTTGTGAAAGGCAGGTCCTGCTTGACCAACCTGATCTCCTTCTATAACAGGGCAACCCACCTACTGGGTGAGAGAAAGGCTGTGGATGTTGTCTACCTGGACTTTAGTAAAGCCTTTGACACTGTCTCCCACAACATTCTCCTGGAGAAACTGACTGCTGTTGGCTGGGTAAAAAACTGGCTGGATGGCTAGGCCCAGAGAGTGGTGGCGAATGGAGTTAAATCCAGTTGGTGGCTGGTCACTAGTGGTGTTCCCCAGGGCTCAGTATTGGGGCCAATTTTTANGGCATGTGGATGTGGCAATTGGGGATATGGTATGGTGGTGCTGGGTCAATGGTTAGACTTGATCTTGGAGGTCTTTTCCAATCTCAGTGATTCTATAATTCTAAAAATGGTTAGTAGAGTACATGCAGTATATTATGAAACTGATTCAATGCTTCTAGGTTTATGATAACGAATAAAACAAAATTATTTTAATCGTAATATACATATATGATATCAATATAATATATTGAATATAGCTTCAGTGTCTGTTTTGGGAATATGGAATACCTAGAATGTGAATTTTCTATACTTAGCCTCCTTATTTCTTTGTAAGGCTTATGCCTCTGTCACCTTGGCATCTGCTGGGAAGAATGGCTGGCTCTGCATTTCCATAGGACCAGGACTGTTTGATTACTGTATAGTCAGAGATAAGTGCACATCTAAGGTGTTGCCTGCCCTTTCAGTCTGCGTTTCCTTTTTCTTTCAGCTGTTCTTAAGCCTCTTTCTTAACCTTAAAGTCTCTTCATCTAATTTAAACCTGTCAATGTGAAAATCTGAATTTCAAAATAAAGCAACTGTGTTGCAGTGGAAGAATTTAGGTCTGCAAGCTCAGCAAACTGGGTTTTCGACAGAATAGGTTAAGTTAATCGACTAGTCCCATCTGAGTTGTGATACTACACACCTTTCATGCTCCTAATATAGCGTGCATTTGTTTTGTGGGAAGAAATGTTGTGAATGAGATGAACAATTCTTTCTATGCATGGATGGTACCAGAGCGAAGACTTGATTGTTTGATTATGAGTGTTTTGAACTCCCAATGGGTTCTAGTGGAAACAGAAAATTTCACTATCTGCTTGGGTATAAGTGTTGACTTCTCAATAATGCATTCCAGAAAAGAAAAATATAAATTTAATAAATGATGTCTAATGTGAACCTAGTCAACTGAGGGAGATGTGATGGAGAGCAGGAAAAAAACCCCCCAACAATACACAGTTGATCAGAGTAAAAATGTTAAAGGAAACAAAAACATATTTTTAGTCATTAATTGTTTAAAATTATGTTGAATAGGGGTAGTAGCTGCAGGAATTTTGATCAGAATCAACTTTAAACATAGTTCCTCAGTCCTGGGTTCCTGGAACAGAAATGAGTAAGAAATTCTGCCTTGATATCTTAGGCAGCTGTTTGTAGATCCAAGTGTAAAAGAATGTGAAGAAATGTTAGGGTTTATATGAGTCAGGATAGTAATTGTTATTTACCTGATGTCCATCATTTGCTTTTGTGCTCAATATGCTGATTGATTGTAAGAAAGTCTATTCCTTTAGACTCACTGGAAGATGTAATGAGCTACTGCCAAGTCACTTGTTCTCTTTTTGTCAGTATATAAAAATGTTAGAAAAATTGCTGATTGTGAATCATCACATGAAAAAAATATTTTAGTAAACACTGACCATTGCAATCTAAACATATATATATATGCATCTTTTTAGAGTAGTGTTAAAGCTATACTTTTTATGTTAAAAGCATAAACTGACATTACTGCTAGAGGAATTGATCTTGTCTGTCTCCTGGTACATTTGAACTTTATCAGAGGATTGATCTAAGTTTAACCAAACCAAAGAGTAAAAAGGGGGCAGGCATCATGGTAGCTGTGGACAACAGGGATTTTGGTGGCTTATCCTAGTATAAAGGTGACTGATTTTCTGGTATTTAGCAAGCAGGAAACTGGTTTGAGGAGCTGATCCAACAGTGAACTAATAATTTTGTTTTCTGATGTTGGTTTTGTGCTCACTCATTTTGTGACAGTATGTGCAAAACTCACTGCGGGAAAGAGCAGAGCTTGTGATCACTAGTGAGAAAGACTTCTGTTATAGTAGTTCTGATTTAAATGGGTTTAAGTTACTGTGGGATTGCATGCTCAGAATTTGGGTCCCTGCTCTGAATTGTGGTGTTATAATCCTAAAAAAGCCCTGTTTACTCACTGACGTTTTAGTCACTGTTAGAAAGTATCAAAAGTTTGCAAATACCTCATGGGCATTCACAGTTGCTTCCTGACTAACTTCTCTATGTTAGAAGACTGTGTGCCTTTTAATTGTTTTAAGGCTATGTTTTAATTTTGGCAGCTGAGAGAAGTAACTTTCTTAGCATGAGAATTTAAGATCATATTAGTGATTTGGTTGTGTCAGGAGGGATCCCATGCAGGAGCAGGGGAAGGACTCCTCTCCCTGAAGAGGAAGCAGTGACAGAAACAACATGTGATGAACTGTCTGTAACCTCCATTCCCTGTCTCACTGCACCATTGGGAAGGGAGGGGGTAGAGAATCAGGAATAAAGTTAAACCTGGAAAGGAGGGGGGAGTGGAGGGGAAAGTGTTTTTAAGATTTGTTTTATTTCTCATTATCCTACTTTGATATTGTTTGGTAATAAATTCAGTTAATTTCTCCAAGTCAGTTTTGTTTAGCCTGTGATGGTAATTGGTGAGTGATCTGTCCATTTGTGGAGGGGAGTAATAGAGCAGCTTTGCTGGGCACCTGGCATCCAACCAAGGTCAAAGCACTAGAATATTTTAGAGGTCCAGAAATGTCTTTTAAAACATGGACAGCAAACTAGGGCAAGGAGAAAAATGAGCAGTGAGGGGAGGAAAAGGAAAGTTGTTAAAATAGGAACTTTCTAAACTGGATTTACTGTGTCTTGGAGCTGCTGTTTATTCAGTTTAGATGGTCCCCAGAAAAAAAAGGGTAATTTTGATCCAAATTTGAAGCCTATCATGGGCAATTCTGATGTTTGGACAACCAGTGTATCAGTGACTTAGGATTATAACTTTTGTACTCTGGTAAACTTGTAGTTGTTGAGTGACTTTTTATAACCACGTAATTTTGTCATTGAAATAAATATCACTTTGTTCTCAGTCAGCAGCTCTTAACCTCCTCCTGTTCTTGTAATACCAAATAGTATATATAATCTTCCTCAAAAAACCCCCCAGCAAACAAATCCTCAGATATTGAGGTTATAAAAAAAGAAAAAAATTCCACCAAAACCATGTAGAAATATGCCACATGTAAGAAATAGTTTCCAACAGTTTACATATATGTGCTTTATGGATGGTTAAGTAAACAAAAATTTTCATGCCTTCTTAGCACTATGCAACATGCAAAAATAAAGTTATTCACTATATTAAGAAGCCTGTCGTGAGGAAAGATTGCATGCAGGTGCCCCAGATACCAGGCAGTGGAAGGATTTAGGAAAATTTATTTCCAAAAGCTGAGAACACCATCATGATGGTGCAAGCATTGGGCATGAAAAAGTGCACATGCTGTTCTCCTCAGGGCCTTTTTATTGTCTGCCTGGCCCCCCCACCACTGCAGGGGCCTTCAAGCATGTCTGCGAGAAACTTCTTGTTGTACTGTTGCCTGAAATACC
>VXBX01009098.1:0-109768 GCA_013400415.1 Scytalopus superciliaris
CCCCAGCCCTCCCCTTCATCCCTGTTGTGTGTGTGGCAGCTAAGCACCGAGGCGAGCGGATGGCGGATTGCACGCACGCCAGGCAGCCCGCGATGCTGGCTTTTCCTTCTGCCGGCTGCAGGCAGGGCTCGGGCTCAGGCACGAGTGGACAGAAACCTAAAAAGAAAGCTTTCTATCTAGTGAGGATGAAGCCACTGAAGGAGCCCAGCAGCACCACTAACAACAATGTCTCGTTTGTGATACAGTACCACATAGGCAAGGAGATCAAACACATTTGCAGCAACTGCAGTCGCGGGGAGGAAGCCCGTGACGGTGAGTGCGGAGATGCTGTGGGTGTAGAGCGAGGCAGCGGAGCGCGTGTTGCTTGCATGGGGGGTGCGCGGACATGTGTGCGCTCCCGCCGGAGCCGGGGATGCTCGCCTTGCTCCTCCGCACATCCCAGGGAAAAGAGGAAAGGGAGCTCGGGAGGAATGCGCCGGGCACTGAGTCAGGCTGTCGATCAGGGAGATGCCAAGAGGGACAGGTCCCTTCATTTGCCGCTGAAGCTTTGTGCTAACAGTTAAGGCACCAACTCTTTTTTTCTTGTTTTCTTTCCCTTTTCCCTCCAGTTGCTATAGAAATTGCTTTGTATTGATCGTGTTTGGTTCCCATTCCCATGATTTTTAGATCAGGGTTTTCTGCCTTGATACATCAACTTTTTCCTTGTCGTGCTGCAATAGAGTTTGCTTGACTCAACTCGGTATCTGGAAGGACTGATTTCCCTGGAATCCGGCTAGTGTGATTTTGATGGTGCTGTCAAATGCATGGGGGAAATTGTATTTTTATTGGAATTAATATAGCGCTCTTCAGACAACTCTTCTCATCCCTTCCCCCTCTCCTTTTGGGACCGAGCAAAACCTCCAAAGGGTATTCAGGGAACGAAGGTGTAGTCAATCACAGGTGTTCCTACAGGTAAGTACATGCTTTTTATGTTTCTGGGAATGCAGATATTTGAAGGCAACAATGACAAATTCTTTGGATTTTGCCAAAGCCAGCAATTAGGAGAAGCTGAGAACTACAAGCAGCGTAAAAGCACTCAGGCAAAAAATAGCCTCACAGATGTTACCCCACATTCTTGTTCAATGTTGTATTACTTTGTTTTGCTGTGTGGATTTACACGTTACTTAGGACTGAAGGCACTCGACTTAGGACTCCCTGTTAACTGATGTGGTAGACAGATCTCATTTTCTGAAGGTCAGGGAAAGGCTTTTTTTGGTGATAAATGTGAGTATGAAATTGTTATTGTTTTCTGAGCTGAGGTTCTTAGTAGTTGTTGGCACTTCATTTTTCAGCTTTGTCATTGAGGCTGGTATTATTACTATTATTAATAAGAATATTTTAATTAACAAAATCTGCTTTAATTTGCTTCATGCAAAAGAGCAAAATATTATTTGGGATCTCGTGATCCTTTGTCAACCACAGGTCTGCAGTTTAACGAAGTAACTGGTTTTGCTAATATCTCTTCAGAATTAGCATCCTACCAGTGTGATTATAGTTTCTTTTGATTAAAAAGCAGCTCAGGCTGAATGGAATTGCTTTTGGTGGAGAGGGAGAAGATAGACTGGGAAGCCTGGAAACCTACAGTGGGTTAAGCACTCTTACTGCTGATGCCATTACAGCAGAGGGAAGAGTCTGATGAAGGCTATACAAAATGTTGAGTGTTTTCTTTCCTTTTATGTGCTGCTTGTGACATCAAGCCCCACTGATATTAAATGAAGGGCTATGTGCAGCAGTAGTAGTCACTTTACACTATTAGTGCGGTTATCCTTAAAAGCAAATGAAGCTATTTGTTAAAAATGTGCTTTCCTAGATTAATTGAATTGACCTAAAACTCAGTTGCATCAACATCTTTTGCTGGGGTGTTTTTTGCAACCCTGTACTTCAAATCTTAGCACAGTAAGAAAAGAAGATGCTTTCCTCCCTTTTAAGGCATATGTGTACACATGGATGCATATGAATGTATAACTCCAATTACTTGTACCTCCTAGCAGACTAATGGTAGGGCTGTGCTTCCTTTCTGTGTTTGATTATTTAGGTTCAGACTGTTAGACACTCTCAGGGGAGGGTATGGCTCTTGACAGGAGATAATCTGATAACCCTAGAGAGGCAAAGAACAGAGCAGAGAGGCTCCCAGCCAGCAGGCTTCCACAGCTTCTCATCAGGCTGGTTTTGCCCCCTTCTTCTGTGGGATGGGATTTCATTCCACCTCATACAAATAACTTACAAGATCATCAGTTGAAAGGTATCTAATACCAGTATACCTTAATTCTTTCTTTCCCACCAGCATGTATAGCTAAGAGTTTCTTTCAGAAAGTAAAGAAAGTGTGGTCCCAGCTATGCTGGCTGGCCATGTTCGCTGGTTTGACTCTGACACATTGGTCAGGACTGAAAACCACCAGTTTTCCCCTCTGATGAATGTCTGTTCTAGATCTTTTAGGGCTTGGAGGGAAAGGATGATAATGAACTGAAATTATGATGTGATGATAATAATATCAGCTAGACACATCGGGTAAAAATCTGTGATCAGCTCAGATATGGAGAAACCTGTTGGGATCTCATAATGTCCCTGCCTCCTCACAGAGCACTTAGAAAGGGGACCACTTAGTACTTTTAATAAGGGGAATGCACTGAACTTTGCAACGTGAACACCCCCACCTTCCTAGTCAAACTGTGTATAGTTTATATGTGGTATTGCAAGCCTGAAGCTGCACTGGTGTACCCAAAAGTCCTGTGTGGGTCCTGTGATCAGAGCAACTGTTGTATTTATTGGAACTGAGTACAAAGATCAGGATTCAGTCCCTACAGCAATTGCAAATCAGTGGGATACATTGATTTAATGCTGAAATATCCTCCAAATCCAGTTATGAGACTTGGATTCTAGTCATTGTCTTACTCTGCATTGTCATTGTAGTGCTGCACTAGGAGAAGGAAAATTTATGCTGAAACATAGGGAAATTCTTCAAAGACCACTGACCATTCTAGCAAAATCATTACTAGGGGAATAGTAGAAGAGAAGGAAAAGATGGAAGCAGGTGCTGCATCATGTGATATTTTGAAAGGGAGGTCGTGTAATTTGGAGAGGAGTCAGTGAAGGAATTTGGAGATGCAGATGGGCTCACTGAAGGAAGGGTAAAGGCAGTTGATGTGGATGCTGCATTTGTTGAGGTAAAAAATCAGAAGTGAGGAGCTCAAAGAGAAGCAGGAGGCTATAGTAATGCAGATGGGCATGGGAGATGCTTTAGCCATTGGACTGAAAGGAATGGATTTACTTAATGCTAATTTAGTTGGAACATAGAAAACAGAGATAGGGGTCTGTAAAGCACCAATAGTGAAAATTTGGGTGACAGAATAACAGAAACAGTGCTGAAAAGGGACTAGCAAAACTGTATGTGAGGGAATAATGAGATGTGTGGCCATGAGATATCCAGGACAGCATGCCAGAGAGGCAATCAGACATGGTAGACTGAATTGAGAGGGAGAGGTCAAGTAGAAAAAGATATTGAGTCACCTCCAGGAATAAAAGAGCAGTCAGGGCTGAGCTCTGAATGCTGCCAGAGGGGGGCTGCAAGGAGGATGTTGGGAGAAGCAGGATGGTGGAGAGTTGTAAGAGTCATAAGAAAAAAAATAGACAAGAACCGAAGAGACAACAAAAGTGGAGGCATTTTATAAAGTTCCAGAAGCACAAAGGGGAATGAAAATGCTTTCTGAATATAAACGTGGGGAAGTGACTGATAAGCTTGTAGAGCAGAAGGAGCTGCAACTACAAGAGACTGAGGTGCACTGCAATGCTAAACATCTCCTGGTGCTGGTTTTGGTGGTCTCTGGAAGGGCTGCGACAGTGCTGGGTCATAGCAGATGACATGACTGATGAGCAAGAGAACAGCACGTAGTGGAACGAATGCAGGAAGAAGAGATTTGGCTGGGATTTATCTAAGATATTCATACACTGAAAACTGACTGCTAATCTCAGTGTCCTGCTGAAGTCTGAGCCTGGATGTGGAACATGATTTAGGCACATCTCTGCTTTAGTGTGGCTAGAAAGAACTGTAGGGGCTTAAAAGATGCCCAGAAACGACGTAACAGAAAGAGCAAGTGGACCAATTGAAGTGGGATACTCGTGAGTTTTATGCAGAGAGTCTGACAATAAAGCTTAAGTGGAACACTATTATTTAAGAGTGTGTTGGAAGAGAGGGACTGCACAGAGAAAAGTGGGTTTTATCACTGGCAGATGAGGATTCTCAGCTCAGGCATTCTCTGCAGAGTTCTCTGGGCAACTTCAGACTTGTCCATCCGTGTATTGCCCCATACTTCAGTTCCTTATCTGTAAAATGGAGATAGTGGGATTTCTTTTCACCTCCCTCCTGATCTGTAAATAAACTATGAGTTTTTTAGTGGAGGGGTGAGGAAAGGACTCTCTCTTGCCATTGGCATTCCTAGTGCCAAGGGCTGTGGGCCTCCAGGTTTTTAGGGTCTTTAGATACAAGTGTAGTGGAAATACAAATAATATTAAGAATGAACTTACCCAAAAGGTTTCATTCAGAGCTCATACTCAGTCTGTTTATTATGTGCTCCCATACTTCAGAGTTTTGCTGTTTAAGCAGAAATCATTTTATATGTGCATGAAAATCAGTGTGCACTGAGATAGGAATTCCAACACTTGTTTTTCTGCTGCTGTCCTTCTTCCAGAGCTTCCAGATAAGTATCTTTTCCAAATGGAAAGGGGGAGGGCTGTGTATGGGGGTTGTGCATGTGCATATGTGTGTATGTGTGATTCCCATCTGGAACTGAAGACTGTTATTTCTTTCAACTGGGAACTTTGAGAACAATTACTTTAGCATCAGTTAAGAGATTGTGTCTGAGGTGATCATTTTGCTTCCCACAAAAAAACGAATATTAAATGAAATTAAATAGTTGTCTTCTAGACAAACTGTAAGCCCTGCAAGAGCTGTGTATAAAAAATAAGTTTTAGTTCCCTAATTTTTGCCTTATTTCGAACAGTAACTGCTTCTCCATTATCATCTGTAAAGCAAGCACAGTATGTGGCTGAGGCAGTGCAGTCTTTTACAATTGTACCTGTCAAAAATACTAACATATTTTGGAGTAAAAAAATTAGACTACATAGAATGGAGAAATAGGGAGGGGGGAAAAAAAAAAAAAAAGGCAGTGTACCTGGTCCTGCTGTGAAGTGTGGGAAGCTGAAAAACACGTTTGAGGTTTCAACAGCTGATATAATTATGCAGTGTGTGCCTTTAGTCTCTGAGGGATAGTTACCATAAAGAAAGAGGCACAGGGGGAAAAGCACGGCCTTTCATTGCAGAAATGGCTCCTTTGCAGAGCAGGTCACAGAAAAAAAATGGTTTATTTTTGTCTGTTGAACTCTGCAGTGTTTGATTTGGGTGAATGTGGTGCTATGCCAGAGCTGATGAGGTCAAGCAAAGTTACTTCCCACTTTGCTTCCACCAGCATCACTTTCTGCTCCAGAAGATACAAGCCCCTGGTGCTTTGCAGGCAGAGAATAAATGTGCCCTTCTAAGAGGAGAGTGTAAGTTCTACTCATGGTAACTTCCAGAGATGGCAAAACCCCAAGGCAGGCAAGACATGATCCTTTACCTTCCCTTCTCCAGGGAGCAGAGGGGCAAAGTGCCAGCACTCTGCTCCCATCAGTGAGTCTTGCAGGTTGGAGACTAAGAGCAGCTCATCACTTACCTGTGGTTTTGACCCGAGATCAGAGAGTAACAGGGATGCTGTTAGTGCTGCTGTGGCTGGGCATGGCCTGCAGGCAGCGAGGAAGAAAAGAGGAACAAAAGGGGCAATTCGGGCTGTAGGAGCAGAGTACCTCTGGGTTGTATGCCAAGACTAACCAGTGAGAACAGGTGGGTCATTGGTGATAGGTGAGGCTTTCCTTGAACACTAGCAACTATTTCAGTTGGCTAGTCTGCAGCAGGAGAAAAGAAAAGGGATGGGAAAAGTGAGAAGGGGACATTTATGTCCCAAAATAAAGCTGAAGAAATATCACCGAGCCTGGGGCAGGTGATTAACTGCTCACGTGCATCTCTGTAGGGACTAACTCATATCCTGTTAACCTGCCTGTAGCAAAAACTGCTGGCCACAAAATAAGCCAATTGTGTACCATTCCAGGCAATGCTGTGTTGGCAATAGGAAGTTCACAGCCAGGTTTGCATGGGCTGTCACCCAGCAGAGCTCCAGGCTTACTTGGAAGAGCCCAGGAAGAAATCTTGTCCAGAATTGCAATATAATTTACCTTATTGGCAGAAACTGTAGGAAAAATATAGGTTGTAAGCAAGGTCTTCACTTTGGTAAATTAGATAGTACGGGGAGAAAAAGTGTACACATGATTGGGTCAAGCTTACGCTGGAAGATGACTAAGTTCTTTGTTTTCCAGTTAAAAAACTCCTGTGCCTTCCCTGGAGAAATGTTAGCCACCTCTTCTGGGAATTCTTTATATCTGTCATTGATTTGAGGAGTTTTAAGAAAAAGAAAAAAAAGGAAAAAAACAACCAAAAAAAACCAACCAAACAAAAATGATGGAATTGGTCATGATGGCTCAGCACCCTCTCATTTTTATTACACAGTGTTGACACAATGGCACAGATAAGAGGACATCTCAATTCTTCAGGTCTTTAGAGAGCATATGGCTTGCGTGTTTCAGTTCTGTCTCCTCTTATTGGTTTCTCTCCTTTCCAATGCTGTAACTCAGTTGTTGTCTCTTGATAGAATTTCATCATCCTGCTTTTTATTCTGAGAACTAAGTTTTAAGTCTTGAGACATGTAAGCCTCTTAAATGCAACACTGAAGTCCCCTTGTGGGGACTTCTGAAAGACAGATAATATGCCTTAAAGTATGATGAAAGCAATATAGTGTATTTCCTGTAACAATAATGATCTGCTCTGAGTATTTGTTGCCATCTTGATTAGCATGCCTAGTTTTGATTCTTCTGTATCAAGTTAGACACATCAGAAATATAACACAGGACTATTTGATAAACCATAAAAGGCCACAAGTTTTCAATGTGTGAAAGGGAGAGGCAGTTTGTAAAGAAGGGGCAAGATGTGTGTGGTGTTACAGATCACGGAGGGGCATGGTCTCCTCTCACTCTGCTATTCCCAGAGCACTTCAAACCATCTGATACTGACCTGGCTGAATAAGCTTGGCTTTCTGTGTCTTTTTCAATATCCATCACCCCTATGTCCTATTCTATGCTTTGAACCCTGCCCAGGTAGGCAGTTAATTTCCCTTTCTGTGTTTTGTCTTTTCCAAGCACTTATTTTACTTGCTTAAGGGGTGTTTCGCTTAGAGGGTGATCCGCTCAGTTGGCTTCGTACTTTTTTGAAACTTGGGATTCTTTAGAAGAAAATGAGATAGATGGAAGCACTTCACTTTACAGCCATTATGGGAATTTTATTCATTGATGTCATCACTGCCTGTCAGAGCTTAACAGCAGAGAAATATTGGGTGTAGGTAGGGAAGAGATCAGAAGGCGCAGTGTTCTGCCATGTGATGTTTCTTCCTTTCTTCTCTTTTTCTTTGCCTTTTGTTTATATATCATATCATTAAAAGCAGCAGAGTTCATTTATGGGCTCCTTGACTGATGAGCAAAACCTATCCTTTGAGCATACTGTTGTATTTATAACAGTATCATTCTTGCTGCTCCCCCATCAAAGGAGGCAGGTTTTCTACATCAATTTTTGTACTGTAAGATTTTGTTTCTTGATCTATTTCAGTGACTGGTAGTAAATGTACAGCCTTTGTATGCCCTGAAATTGTGTTGTTTGTAATCAGCCCATACTGAATTGGCTTCCTGTTGTTAACACTTTACTCAGCCCCCAATTACAGGAGCACAGTGTAAGTATATGCAGCATCATGTTGCTAACACTCTGCCAGGATGCCTAAGATTAATTGGATATATTTGTAGTCTGTTCAATGGATCCTGCCAGGTCTCAAGCACCTTCTCAAATCCTTTACCCAAACCCCAGCATCAGGGCACTGGTGTAACTGAAGGGCAGCACCAGGGTGTACAGTGGTTAAGCCAGATTTGGCTGTGTGTTTCAGTAGCTTGCTTTGAAACTGGAGGGTACCTTGATGTTTGCCATTATCTAGATAAATGCAGCAAAGCTGCAGAGGGGTGAAGCTGGGACATGCTTGGAGGCTCTGTTTTTCCGTTGTGACTTTGATTTTCATGCTCCTCAGAAAATAATCATGTTCTTGCCATGAGGTGGAAAACTGTCCTCTTGCTGATTTTTGCTCTTGTGAAGTGATATGAATCTTCACTGGTCTGTTGCTTTTAGTCTCCTTGTCTCAGAAGGGGTTGGGCGGAGAGGAGTAAGACGATGTGTGATCATGTCACTGTCATCTCTCCCTGACTTTTCTGGCTTTGGGTTGAGCTTACTGAAGATAAGACAAATCTAGCAGAACCTTTGCCTTTGGATGAGACTCTTAGATTCAAAAGAAGATGGATTATTTCTGTTGCTCTGAAAAACAATGAGCACATGCTATAATTTAAATCAAAGATAAAATCAGTCATTATAAAACCACCCCTCCTTTGGAATTACTATTCTGGCTTGGTAATGCACAGGCCACCCTGCCTAAATCATGCCCAAAATCACAGTGCCCATCAGCCATCATTAAGATGTGCTGTTGAGAGAGTTCCCCTGGACAAGCAGTGTTCCTCACCAAAGGAAAGCTCTGGATCCCAAGTGAGAAACATCACAGATAAGAGATGGCCAGACCTGACTGGCAACCTCTGTGTATCTTCTCTGCATAGACAGTGGAAATTTTGAAAGTGTGAAAATATGGCTCAAGAATAAAAGCCAAACAATTCCCCAGGCCTCCACAGTGCTCCTCCTTTCCAAACAAATAGAATTGTGTCCAGAATGTCCACAGAGAAGAGGAGGGCAGGTTTCTGCATATTAGGATTTATCATGTGCTAGTCAGGACCTGCACTGGGGGCGAGAGACACTCGGGCTCCAAGACCTTGGTCTGTGTCACTTGCTTTGTGATGACTCTGGTACCCATTTCTTTGCCTCTAACTAGGAGGAATCTCAGTGACCTACTGAATCTCCAAATCCCAAGGGTTGCAATTTAAGATGTACAGGTTTTTGTGCAGGGAGAGCCCAGCATATGTGTCGATTTTGGACTCCTTTTGGACAGGATTCCAGGTGTACTTCAGATAGTCTCTTTCCTTCCTCCTGCCCTGAGCTGTGCAGCCCCAGGCGAGGCTGACAGGTCTAGTGCTGCAGTTCAGTAGGAGCCCTCCCCTGTCACTACTTCAGAGAAGGACCTTGCCCTCTGTCATCTTTTGCATGACATTTTTCAGGTCATTAGTCTAATGGCTTTGTGCAATAGAAGTGCAGGGAATAGAATAAAAATGTACCCAATTATTTAATTTATCTTGGGAGATTTTGGTAGCAGAGAATGATTTTTAGTTCACCTTACCTCATAAGAGAAGTTGATTACCTGTTTGAAAGAACAGAGATTAATGGTATTTTAAATCTTCTGGAAGCACAGAAGTGTAATGTTGTAATGCAGTGAATATCAGATCATTGCAAGAAAGAAGTGTCTAAATTTTGTTAGAAATTTTGATTAACAGGATTTTTTATCTTCAGCAGTAGACTGAGGGATGTTCAGCTGCAACACATAGTGTTGTCCTGAGTGCTAGTTATGCTTTTAGTACAGATTCAAGAGTCAACAGATGGAAATGTTGGTATGCAGTCTTCTGTGCACTGGAGATCTTAAGATAAATAATTAAAATACTCTCTAACTACATCCTTACAAATGAGCCAGGCCTGGAATGTCACCATGGTCTACTGCATCCACAGTCTGTGTATTAGCAAGCTTCTCTGAAGCACTGGTGATCCATGTATTCACATCCACATGGACTGTAGAAACGATCCCTAATGCCAGCAGTCTATAGCATAAGGATTATGGCACTGGCTTTATCTCTTTTTACCCCATGCACTGGGTGCAGCTGCTTTGCCATTTCCAATATTCTGATATTATCTGACGCAGTATGTGTGCAGCTCCGATGTTATTTTAAACATGGACACTCTATCAACCTTGCTTTTGGCAAAGTAAATAAATAAATGAAATAAATAGAAATGTTATTTCTTCTGTACCATCTGAAATTGAACTGATATAAAAAAGTATGTGTGTCATGCTGCTGTAGAGCTTTACAGAATCCTATCTTTCTCGTTTGACTTTCCAAGCTGCTTAAAATGTCAACACTGGTAAAAATTCAGATGCACAGGCTGAACAGTCAGCAGTGTAATTACACAGACATGTTGAAGGTTGGATGGATGGAGGGAGGGATGGACGGACAGTGGAAACAATTTGAACCAGAAGTGGAATCAATATTGAAAATCTCTTCCCTCTCCTCCCATGCACCAGCAAAACAGGATGCTTTCCTTCTGCTGGCACACTGGTTTTCTTGGATAAATAGTTTTGAAATTTGGGTTCACCCTGAAGGGTGCAGAGCCAGGTGCAGAGACTTGTGTGGAACTTCACCTGTTTGAATCTGAACTGTACCCTATTGGTAAATAGAAGAGTGAGATGACTAAAGCTTTCATTAATATTCACAACCCCCAGGTTGTCTGCTGGTTTATAGCAATGAGGGTGAGAAGTTGTCTGGTAGTGATCTGTGTGCCACTTAAGGCAGAATTTGCTGCCTACTCCAGCATCTGAACAGAGAAGAGCAATTTCTGACTCTCTTCTCTCTGCAGTTGCCAAACTTGGGCTCCTCTAGCAGCCAATAAAGAGAATGAGACATGATACCTAAATGGTAAAGTAAGGAGGGACTCGTGATGCTCAGTTACATATTCCTTTCCTTCGAGGTCCACCCCCTAAGTCACGTGTCTAAACAAAATAGAATTCAGGAGGTGTTTTCTTTCCTCTTTCTCATGTGTGTCATGAAAACAAGGACAGCATTTTGCATGCATTGTTTGGCTCTAGTTACTGATGGGGGTTTGGCTTTTTATGTGTTTTTCTCATCTGAGTCAAATGCCACTTTCCTTGTGAACTCTGTGTTTGTGCTGAGCACGGGAATCCACAAGCCTGAAAGAAAATAGGGAGATCCTGCAGTTCAAGTGAACTGATGCTTCTTGCTCTTATTCATCTCAACTTGGCAGAACAACCAGTTCACTGAGCAGCAAGACAGGCATCAGTTCACTAATACATTTGCTGGCATTGCACAGAGGCTCAAGAAGAGCACTTTTTGGCAACATTTTTCTTTGGGGTTGTTTTCATTTGGTTTTTCTCATCAGCCTTCTTTGGCCATTGGTCCCTGTGAGATAAATAAACTTTAAAGAAATTGCAAACCTATAGGAAGATGGGTGTTACTTCTAGAATTCAGCAGCTCTGAGCTAGTTCAGCTATTCCCTGTGTTTAGCAAGCAAATGAAGGTGTTTCTTCACCTACTGTGATTAATTTATTTCATGTGTTTGTGTTACTATTGCATGTATAGCAGGGCCCATTTTTTTATGTTTATGTATAAGTACCTGCAGGAATATGCCTGTTTTGTTTCTTGTTTCCTCCCCTTATAGCTAAATGCTTGGGAAATTTTTCATCCTGAACACCATCACAACCCTTGTAGAGCTTGATGTACTCAGCCAGATGTCACGGTTCAAGCCAGCCTCTGACTTGTGAATTCAAACAAAATGATGTTTAAGTAAAGAGATTTTTGAACACAGGTTTGTATGGCAAAGACTCCAGCTCTGTTGGAAGAGCATATGACATTTGACTGAAGGGGATCTGTGACACTTGTAGGATGTGTAGATGCTTCTCCTAAAAGAGAACAGTACTTAAAATTGAGAACACTGTTCCCCATGGGTTATATGGACAGAGGCAGTTCATATTGTCAAAAAGTGCTCAGAAAGGTTTGTGTTGTAGTTGTTGTGGTTTGTTGGGGGGGGNTTTATCTTCTTCGTAGCAGAATCTTGGTAACTTTGAAAGGCAACTTCCAGCATATAGGCAAATCAGCTTTCAGCAGTGCCAGCAGTGTAGGGATGAAAAAAAGATCACTTTAAGTGTAAGAAATGTCAGGGTTTGGTTGAGTTTTATCGTACTTCTGTATTGAAATGAAATGTCATGCAGATGCCTATCAGAGTTACCTTCACAATGCTGAAAACTGAACTGTGCTGCCAATGGCATGGCCAAGAGGTTCTACATAGGCAGAGCTGCTTGAGTGCCCCACTTGAATTTGCAGCTCACAACGTGCCACTGATTCCTCTCCCAAACACTACAGAAAGGGGGATCATTGCTAGCAGTGCAGTGGAAAGCACTCATTTAGACTGTGTTGTAGTGTCTTCTCTGCCAATTTCTTTTTCTGGAGGTGAATTTTAGCATGCTGGAAAGGTCCTTTTTACAGCTTCGGCCAATGAAGTTCTCTGGCACCAGTAAGGGGGCGCATTTCGGTGTGCACCCAAGCGTGTCTCAATCCCGCATGAGAAGACCACACATAGCACAGTTGATCTTCCCTTGCTCCTCCTGCTCATCTCATTAGTCATGAGCCCAGAGCAGGCCATATTTTACATTCATTTGCAACGTTCTGATAGCCCTGAGGATGAAATATATCCCTAATTCTCCACATGGTCCTCCAGTCGCTTGATGGGCTTGGGGAAGGTAATCCAAGTCCTTGTGGCTTCTGTCGCTCACTGTGGTGTGCTCAGGATTTCACTCATTTCTTTCTGCCAGCATTATTGAAGTTCATATAAAGCTGCTGGAAGGAATTATGGCAGAGCTCTTTCTGTGATGGTGTTTTTGTGGTTCCCTGCAGTGTTTTTTTTCCTTAGCTCTGATCTAAACTCCTTTTTTGAGCTATTTCTGGTTGGTGGACTTGGAATAATTCATGAGCTTGAAGATAGATTCTTCCTTTGACTGTAACATTTCTTAGATATACCAATTTGATTACCTGATGAGCTCCATCTTTTCTTAAAGGCAGCAGCAGCTTTTTAGAAACCAGAGACTTTCCTCTAAGTCTGTTGAGCAAGAGCAATAGCTTGCAGAGCTCAGCAACCATGAGACACCCTAGAATCTGAAGCTAAAAAAAAAATGGGGGTGAAAAATTGAACTATGAAAGCCACATAGAAATAGTCCATGTGTTTTAGCCAGCAGCCCACCATGCTTTTATTCAAGATTTTAAAGGAGTCATGGATCTTTTTCTCCCCTTTGAGTATTCTTGTGAGAAACTCCAGCCTCTACCATAAGGGCCTAAAAAGATATTTCATCACAGCTGAGGGCCTTAACTAACCATCATTTGAATAAGTAAAGCTCTTATTATAATGACAATCAACAAAGACCATATGTAGCTGCACTTAGGTACTCAAAGCAGAAGTATTTAGTACTTTCTGCAAACTCCTGAACGTGGATCCAAACTGTCTGCCTTCCGAGTCCAATGCTACACTGTTACTGAGGGAGGTTTTTAAACTCAGATTTGTGCTCATTATCAATGTGCCATTTGGTATAATTACTCCTTTCCTCTTGGCCAACTTCCTTAAAGAACAGAAATAGAAGTTTCTTTTTCCCAAGAGAAGAAATACAGAGTTTACAAGGGAATGGTTTGAACTTTCTAGCTCTTAAAGGAAGGCACTTTGTTCCTTTTCTCATCGCCATTAAAGTAATTAAAAACCCACTTTTTTTATATTTATGATGATAGTGGTGAGATGGTACCATTGTGTTTAGCAAGTTTAATTCTTGTAATGCCATTTTCTGAATAGGATTACTTTTCATAAGAGAACACACCTCTCTCTGGTTTCTGAAATATCTAAAGATAAACCTTCCAAAGCACCCATTTTGAGTAAAATATAGTAAAAATATTTGATATCCCTACTTATTAGAATTCAAACAGATAAAGATCGGTCCCCCAAAAATCCCCAAAGAAATCAGAAGCATTTAAATACTTTTTTCTGGGCTTTCTCAAAATAAACAGCTAGCCTTTTGCACTAGTGGTTTGTTTTTAGAAGGGTGGAGAACTTCCCTGATTCCCAGAGAGGACTGGTGGAGCCAAGGTGCCCTTTGATGTGAGCAACTGTGTCTGCCTCTGTCCAAATGGCAAGGAGGAAAATTATCACCCAGTAGCAGAAACCCAGCAAAATGTGAGCAACAAACTCATGGACTTCCATGGAGTGGGTTGTTTTCTTGGACTACTTTTATATTTTGCAGCTGAGTAGAATTTGCAATTCAGGCTGGTGTAAGAGATAAATCCAACCATGAAAATGTAAATCATTTCCTTCAAGAAGACACTTTCAATCGCCAGCAAGTTGAAACAAGCATAGGAAAAAATGTTATGCACTGTTTCCTCATGAGGATAAATTTAGGAGTTGGAGGTACATGGGCTTCAGTTCTGCTTTTTCTTGTTGAATGGGTTGAAGACTTGCTGGGAGGGAGATGGTGCCTCTATTGTCCATAGCTTTGGCTTTCAGGAAGACTTTGAGCTGTGATGGATGAGTCTTAACTCTAGTTGCTGAGTTTAGGCATGACTGAAGGACAAATTAAATTCTTAACAACCCATGGATCTGCATGGATCCCTCTACCACCCCTGAGCCACGGTGCTGATTCCTGTCCACATGTGTCATGGTTTAGCCCCAGCTCAGCCTCCCCTGGTGGGATGAGGGAGAGAGTTGGAAGAAGTAAAGTGAGAAAACTTGTGGGTTGAGATGAAGACAGTTAAATAGGTAAAGCAAAATCTGCATTCATAAGCAAAGGAAAATAAGGAATTCCTTTGCTACTTTTCATGGGCAAGCAGGTGTTCAGCCATCCTCAGAAAACAGAGGCCCATGGCATGTAACAGTGACCTGGAAAGATAAATGCCATCACTCCAAACGTCCTCCCCTTCCTTCTTCTTCCCTCAGCCTTATCTGCTGAGCATGACACCACATGGTCTGAAATATCCCTTGGGTCATTTGGGGTTGGTTGTCCCAGCTGTGTCCCCTTCCAGCTCCTCACTGGTGGGATGGTGTGAGGAGCGGAGAAGGCTTTGGTGCTGGGTAAGCACTGCTCAGCAACAGCAAAAACATTTCTATGTTCTCAACCCAGTTTTCAGTGCCAATCCAAAACACAGCTCCACACCACCTACTGTGAAGGAAATTAATTCTATACCAGCCAAAATCAGCTCAACTTGTATTGGAGGAGTTAGTGGTGTTGCCAGTGGCTGGTGCCCACTTTTAAGGCAATGGTCACAAACCCCACTGCAACTGTCCTACATGGTGGCATTTCTTTTGTTGCATGTAATGTTAGAGCCTCGACTTGCAGCACTCCTGTGGGTATGACTTGTGCCCAGCTTTCTCCTCTGAAGTTTTGGTGGTGTGGGATTTAACCTCCTTCTTGTAGGCTTGGCAAAATACTTTTAAAGGTTTAGGAGTTTTTATGGCAGTTCTTCACAGGCTGAAACATGGACCCTTCTTTTAGGGTGCCTGTCCTCTGCTGCTTTTGCTTTCTGGGGAGAGGATGTAGGAGACAGCACCTCAGCTTTCTCCCTCCCCCCTCATGCCTTAAACAGAAGATCCCCTACAAGAAGTGCAAGAAAGGGACAGTGACAGGCAGTATCTTCACTCCCCTTTATTCTCCTTTGTATAGAACTGGACAGGATCAGGCTCTGAACAAATGCCATCTATGAACAGCAGTTTCTTTCAATCCATGGGTAAAGCAGAAGGGGGTTTAGGTTATCTAACCAAGGGTAAAGCCCAGGAATAGTCTGGGGAGAAGTGTGTTAAAAAAAGAACAGTTTCAGTAGGATAGATGTGCTCTTTCATCCATCATGGCATGAAGTGTGGTAGTGTTCCCAGGGGAAATGGGAGATGTGGACTTGAGCCTTCTCAACAGGAAGATTGAAGTGACCCCATGATTCTCCTTTTCCTAAGTAAGTTATCTACCTGCTCTAACAGAAAGTCCTCGCATCTCATCTTACTTCCTCTGCTTTCTTAAAAGCACAAACTGTGCATCTCCTCCCTGCTTGCCATTTAGGAAGGGTAAAATATCCCTTCTTTTCAAGTGCAGGTTTTTTACTGGAGCAATTCCTGGTAATTGTGGAACTGTCTTCCTGTAGCCCCCAAAACAGTGTGACATCACTTCTGCTGGCCCTGTTTTTCTCTTGGTTGGTTTTGGGATGTGTTTCCATTGTAGTGACTGCTCTGAGTCCTGTTTTGGAGCTGCTGTGTCTCCAGGAAATGTGTGTGCGGTGACCAGGACAGACCTGTGGGTTCTGCTCCACTGTCCAGGTACCCAACAGTGCTGGGCTACAGTACTGTTCACTTGATTTAGCCTTGAACCTGTATGTAATAAATGCTTAAGAGATGGAAAACCCAGTGAGTAAACACAAAATAGTTGATGTCAGTGAAATCTAACAATCCTTATTTTCTATAATTGCAGGGTTTATAGGAAGAGATTATGTAGCTATTGGTGATGTAACCTGAGGAAGTGCTTTTCTTGCAAGAAAGAAATCCTTTGTACTGTCTTATAATCCAGAAAATACTTGGTGGTTTGAGAGATTTCCTATCAACAAAGGCATGTTTAGTGATGCATTCAGTGCAGTATAGTTTGCAGGGGTTAAAATAATGGCTTTCAGATTGCAATCAGCGTGAATAATTAACGTTTTACGTCAAAACGTGGGTAAGTTGAAAGCAGGGTCCTAAAGGGATTGGTCTTCCAGAGCTATTCTTTGCACTTCTGTTCCAAGCAGAGGAATAATAGACTGAGCCAGAGATAGCTCAGCTGAGAGCAGAGCTGTGCCACGGTGTGATACTTGTGCTGAAATGGGCAAGCAGAAAGGGTGAGAGACTGGATTTTTGGATACCATGCAAAGTGCTACACGCCTGGGGAGCGAGAATAATTGGCAGGGGCTTGGAAAACGTGAGTGCTGCTTAGCATGCAAAGGGAAGCTCCCAACAGTCTCTTCATGGCTCATAAAGTCTCTAAACCAACTCAGTGCCTCGGCAAATGCACACATCCAGTGGGAGCTGTTGATAACCAAAGAGGTAATCATCCTCCTTTGGCCTGTGTGCCATGCCTTGTCTTTCATTGGAAAACAGACCTTTGAGGAGTTAGGAAAAGTTTAAATGGGCAATTCGAGTAGTGAAGGCAGGGCTAATGAAAATTAATTCCAGGTGCAAAGGGAAATTAAAGGGAAATAACTGAACAGAAGATAATAGAAGAGCAGAGAACAAACTATTTTGCTGAAAGAAAAACAAGGTGTTTTTTTAATTGAAAGTGTTCTCCATCAGGTAAAGAGTAGACATAAGTGCTCAGCAATTAGAGTGGTTGTTCAGGTTTCTTGCAATTTCAAAAAGACACATGGTGTGTCTGCATGTTGTGTTGAACAAAGCTGCTAGAATAAGGTCCATGCCATCTGAAATAAAGGGGTTTTGGGGTGCAGCATTCAAAAGAAACCTTGCAACAGGAGCTTGTTGGAAACTAATCTGCAGAATAAAGACTGGGTGGATTCTGATTGGCAATAAGGAGTATTCTGTTAGGGGTTTTTATTTATGTAAAGTTCTTGCCACTAAATAAAATGGCACATTTAGTTAATTTCATCATTTTCAGCCTGTTACTATGGATTTGTGCAAATGTAACAGAAAGCACAAAGTAGCCATTGGTGCTTCCTAGAAAGGATTAGAATCTAACTTTGTGAAGTAAACTGCCTATTAAGATAACCATGTGTCTGATTATGAATGATAAGTGTTAAGGAAAGGTGTGAGAGAGAACTTAGTGTGATTACCAGTAAGGAAGGTAATATTAAAGATCACAGGTGGGATGGTTTTTTTTTTTTTCTAAAATGGAAGCTGAATATATTATCTTTCAGTAACATTAATAGATGAAATGATTCCCAGACAGTGGTGGGAATGAGAAAACTGGCTGTTGTTCTCCAGGAAAACTTAATGTGTTGTCTTTGGGGAGGGCCTTTGATCTGCCTGCTGTGCTTCTTCAATCCAAAAATAGGTGACCCCAATGTTTTCTCTTACTAGACCATCTGGAAATTGACACCTTATTGAAAGATGTGGGAAAATCATAAGAACTTACAGAACAGGCCCAAGATGGCCTGACCTCTTTTGTTCATTGTAGTGTATTTCAAATATGTTTGTAAAATTTCTTTTATATTACTTGGATGCAAAACACTGATTTGTGGTGGGTTTTTTTCATTAAAACCCCAAGTCTTGCTTAAGGCCTATATGAACTTAAAGAGCATGAAGAACTACAGTAAAATGCTGAGAGCTGTTTCATAGCCTGTGAAACACTCTCAGGTTTAGTTTCCATTGCTAGTCCAGAATGACATCTTGGACAGAAAAAAGTGGGAGGGGAGGGCATCATCTTCTTGCCATAAGTGCAAGTCCTAGCATTTCTCTGTGTCTCAGCAAGATCTCTCAGATCCTGGAAAAAAAAAATCAGAACAAGCTCCCAAAAGTACCAAGTATCAGCAGCAACTGATAAACATCATATTTGTGGCACTGGCCTCAAGATGAGATCTCAGCAGTGTGACTACAAGCACTAATGCACGTGGTAGTTCCTTCTCCCAGTTCAGTAGACTGATCAGGCTGAGCCTGCTGGGACTGCTTTCCTCTTTGAAGGCAAAAAAAATATTAGAAAAAGAGTGCAAGGCTTGGGTTACTTTCCATTCCTGCAAGCAGCAGCTTTTTTGGGAACAGCAAAGGTGTGAAACCAGCCCCCAGAGCCTGCTGTCAGCAGTGGGTGTCGCAGCCCACAGCCAGTCAATAGTCATTAGGAGCCAAAAAGGCAGAGAAACCCGGCCAACTCAAGCAAAAGATGCAGCAGCAAAGAAGAGCACAGAAATCTGGCATTTACTTCTTGCATCATGGTCTGCTTTTATTCCTGCTGTATTAAAACTGTCATGGCTTTATGCTAATGTGGTTTATTCCTAGCCAGTGATTATTATGCTTTGAATTAGCAGTGCTCTTGAGAGTATTTCTCGTGAAAAAAATCATGTCCTTCTGAGAAATGCGAACAAGGGGGGGAAAGAGCTGGTACTTGGATTAGCTTGGGGCTGTGTGTGTTTGGAGAGGATGAAGGAGAAGTACCACGTTCATGACTGATAGCAAGTACTGCAGGACTTGAGGGCTCAGATTTGTGTGAGAGACAATACTGAAATCCAGGGAAGAGCAGTCAAAATATGGAAATGGTTTTGACACTGTGTTTGGCTTTCACTGAACGCCGCCTTTGGGTAAATTCTTCTTGACTCCAGTGTTAGTTTTTCCTGACTGTGAATCCATACTGATTTACCATGAGTGGGAAAAGCTTCCCTGGGGGCAGCGAGAGCACAGCTGGTGTGGGATGGAGGGGATGTATGTTGCAAAAGGAGAGAACCTTTGAGGGTTGCCAGTTCTCCGGGGGAATGGCCTCAGCAGTACCAGTTAGGAGCAGCTATCAAAGAGGAGTTGTGGCAGCTCTGAGATTTGGTAACTAAGGCACCTGGGTAGCAGAAATCTTGGCTCAGTGATGGGGGGAAAGGTGAGATGGTGAGAAGCAAGAGGAATTTCAATATGTTTCAGCTGTGGGTTTGTTAGCAGGAAGCCTAATTGAGCAGCAGTGGTGTGTGCTTCCCAGCCTGCTCAATGGGCCCCTTCCTGTATCCCCCAGCTAAGGCAGCAAAGACAATACCAGCCTATTTACTTTTAGCAGCATCTCTTAGAAATCACAGCAGTGGAGCACAGTGGGATCTTATGTGCTTTAACTAGAGGCATCTTAAAAATGGAGGAAGAGGAAAAGGCATGGCCCCTTTGGGTCTGCATATAGAGGGCAGTGGTCTGTACCCCAGGCTGGTCTTCAAAGCCCAGCAGGTTCCACTGAAATCAGAAAGGATATGAAAATTTCCGATTTGCTCTTCTTTTTACTCTCATGGTTTGTTCAGCATAACCAGGCAATTCCCAGCCTCAGTGCAGCGTGTCCCAGCCCCTGTACAGGACAGAGCCTTGTAATGGGTTCTTTGGATAAGAAGGTATTTCTCCAGGCAGTCTGGCACAAAGAGCTGGACAGAATGAAATGCTTTGGCCGGATTATCTTTTATTCCCTTTGCTTTAAATTGGAAAAAGATGCTCTCAGAAATGTCTGTCTCTCCATTACCCCAAAGAACAGCAGTTTTTAACCCTTTCCACTGAAACAGCTGGGCTCTCTCTGTCTTGCTGGCTAGCTTTTTTTTCATCCAGAAAGTTACAGGCAGCTGTATCTGGTAGTGATATTTTACAGGAAAAAGGATTTTGCTGTCAATGTTCAAAACAACCAAAAGAGCAATAATAAAATAACTAACCTCCTTAGGAAAACCTGAGGGACTCAAATAGTATTTCAGTTGGACTTCTGATAATGAAACCTCCTTTGTGTTAGAAATGTGTCTCTGGCTGTTCCCATGAAAACCAACCTAAATTTGGCTCACTTAAAGCCTCAGAAAAATTTCCATTGAGATACATAAGAATTTTCCAGCCAAAATCTCTGGTGATTCTGTCAGAGTGGAGTGGGTGTGCTCATCCTTTCAAAGCAGTGGTCTCACTGAGGTTCTCATGGCTGAGATCAATGCTTAATATACTGGAGGTGAATAGAAACACTGAGCTGGTTCTCTTCAGGGCAGGAGATGTGATGGTCTGTGTCCTGTCTTTATGAATCCAGACTGTGTGTGCAGTCACAAATCAGTTTTACTGGCAGTGTTGCATTACAACACAAGCCTGGGAAATGGTATCCCTTAAAAAAAAAAAAAAAACAAAACAAAAAACAAACACCAACAACAACTTTAAAAAAATCCAAAAAACAACAACAAGCCACACACAAAACCTGCTCCTGCATGTTGACTGAATTACACAGAAGCTGTTTTTAGGGAGAGAGCATGAATGCTTCAGCTCAGGGCTGGGAGGACTTATTGCATCCCTGCAGCTGTGGCACAGAGAGAGCCTCTCTCGTGGGCTACAGATCCCTTTCCTCCTGTTGGCCTTTTCTTTGCAGTCCTGCTTTGCTTCTCTCTGTCTCTCTAATCAAAGGGATATTACTTCCCAAAACTATCAGCATAAATTTTACCTTGCAAATGTGAGAGGGGGATCATGCAATGTAACTGCATCAAGTGACTATCCCCAGACTTCTCTTGCTGTCTCATCAGATAGAAGGGTAACTTAAATTTTTCAGATTTTTTTTTTTTTAAGTATTGAGGCTATCACTATGTATTACAGTGTAAAGGCTGCAGAAAGCTGAAATCTTTAGAACAGAAACTCAGTGAAAACCTCTAATCCCTCCATGGGAATTCAGCCCTAAATGTGGACTCTTAAAATCCTCCAAGTCCCTGTGTTAAAAGCTAAGTATAAGAATTGGAGGGCAATAAGTAGGCAGAAAAACGGGCCTTGGCTTGGGCTCCTCACCACAGGAAAGACACTGAGGTGCTGGAGCATATGAGGGGTCTGGAGCACAAGTCTGATCCTGAGTGTCTGGGGGTGCTGGGGTTGTTTAGTCTGGGGAGAAAGAAGCTCAGGGGTGACCTTATCACCCTTTACAACTACCTGAAAGGAGGTTGTAGCCAGGTGGGTGTTGATTTCTCCTCCCAGGTAAGAAGTGGCAGGACCAGAGGAAATGGCCTCAAGTGGCAGCAGGGGAGGTTTAGATTGGATATTAGGACAGACTTCTTCATGGAAAGGGTTGTAAAGCATTGGAATAGAGTGCCAGGGAAGTGCTGGAGTCACCATCTCTGGAGAGATTTAAGAGATGTGTGGATGTGGCATGTGGGGACATGGTTTAGGGGTGGGCGTGGGAGTTCTGGGTTAACAGTCGGACTCGATCTTAAAGGTCTTTTTCATCCTAAACCATTCTGTGAATTTTTAGCACCCTTTCTCTCTCTAGAAAGGTCCTAATGGAGACCCTTTTGCAACCCAAACAGTTTCAATGGACATGGTAATGATACCAAAGGGTCTTTATTTATCAGGGTCCTTGCTCGTGATAAATATTAGTTGGTGGAAATGTCTCTTTCCATTGCAAAAGAACCTCAACAAGCTTGTAATATTTTCCCTAAGCAGTGTCGCAGCCTTTTGTTTGAGCTTTCTCTTCCTCTCTCTGTCACACTTCCCCAGGAATGGCTGATGGATGAGCTGCCAGCTGTCTAGGGAGATGTAGAACAATTTGTTAAGGCTTCTAATCCATATTCCTGTTGAATCTGATGGTTAATATTGTTCTTTACAGTAGATTATGGATTCTGCTGAAAGAAAAGGAAAAAATGTTAAAATAATGACTACAGTTTTTTCCCTTTGTTACTGTTCTCTGTGACCACGGGAAGCTTTGGCCATCTGTGTGGTTCTCTGATAATTTATTAAAGCAATTATGTAATTTCCCCTTTCTTTCTCTTTTTCTTGCTGAAACTACAGCTGAGGAAGTGGAAAGACTGGCTGCAATGCGTTCAGATTCTCTGGTACCTGGGACTCACACGCCTCCCATCAGGAGAAGAAGCAAATTTGCCACTCTGGGGAGACTTTTTAAGCCATGGAAATGGAGGAAGAAGAAGAGTGAAAAATTCAAGCACACTTCAGCAGGTAAGAGTTGCGTTGGGGTCGGTTTGTTAACCTGGAACTTTTTGCTCGCCAAGGCTAAGAATTTGCAATGCAGCCTCAATTTATGTACTTTTAAACTGTTGAAACTTGCAGAGATTAATCAGATTCTAAGAGATCTTTAACTTTGTTTGAAAAAACAGAGTAACACCATGAGTGCACTACAATAGAAGCAGCAGCTCACCAGAGCTCTATATTCCAGTCCTGTTACCAGAGCTAGAGGGTAACTCAGGAGAAATCTTGTAACATTGATTTAGCAGATTATGAATAAAGGAAACAGCAGTATGAAAAGATAATGCTAGTGATCAGTTTAGCCACGTTCCAGCTCCTGTGGGTGCTAATAGAGGAGCAAGAAAAGTACATGGCAAAGAAGTTGACATTGTGTTGAGTAACTTGCATAATGAGGAATTATCCATTCCATTGGAAGGGAAAGATGTGCCACTTGTTTTCTGAGAAAAACAAATCTCTGTTCCTGCCACACCCTTCTGCCATCACTTTATAACACTCCTAGTGCAAGACCCTTTTTAATTTAAAAAAAACATATAGAAAACTGCAAAAACGTGGGTTTAGATTGTAAATTGGTCCAAGCAAGAATCCCAGATCCTGGCACTGGTGCAGGCAGTGGAAGCTTTGTAATCTCTCTAGAAGGTTTCTTTTCTTTGTTCTTGCATGATGACCAATAATTACTACATGTGGTCTTGCAAGTCCTGAGCCTGGATTGTGTGTGAGAAAACATGATTTTTTCTCCTGATTTCTTATTGTTCCCATTAGAACTAGAAAGAAAGCAGTAAGTATCTTGCTTCTTCAAGTGCCAGACAAGGCTTGAGTTACAGCCCAGTCGCTCTGTGCCCTGTGCATTGCACAGTGGAAGCTTTCAGGCAGGACTTGGCAGTACCTCCTGGCACCCCAAAGCCTCTACTTCGGAAAACGACCCATAATTTGGCAAGAAGTCTCATTTAACTAAGTGCTAATTCTTGCCTGAGGTTAAATGCAGAATAAGAGTTTTTAGGGTTTATATTTGAAGGTGTTCTTTACTTTGTGCTGTTTAGGCTGCTTTCTGATTAGTCAGCCAAAAACTAATGAGCTGGAATAGATGACTATATTACTCTGAGCGATGAGCGTATTTTTTGACTTGACAGCTGAGAAGCTATTGTCACCAAAAATGACATGTTTCTGCAGAACAAAAGGCTCATCTTTCATGTTCTGTCTAAGCCATAACCATAGTGCAGTGGAGCAGGGTTTCCATGAAAACCATACAGCTCTTATGGATATGTGGACACTGTGGTGACAGTTACTTTGAGTCCAGCTTCAGGATGCTGGGCTGGCTGGTGACAACTAGGAGAATAACCACAGCTGCTCAGGGAGTACCATGGGTTGCCAAGGCCTGCCTACTATTTATTTATATGGTTTATCCAGTGCCAGGAGGTGAGGCTGAGCTGTGGTTAGACTGATTAGCTTGAAGATGGATTGAATATGCCTGCAGAGTCTACACTGGGCATCTCAAGGAGTGTTGCGTAGATTTGCCCCATGACCAAAATACTGGGAAAGTACACAGTGATTAAAATCAGAGTGAAAACAGGCGTTTTTCTCTTCTCAAAAGGAATAGCAAGCTTTACCAGACATGCCAGCATATCTCCTCCCCTAGTAAGAGAGACTTCAGTGTCTGAAAAACTAATTTAAAAGCTGGGTCTGCAGGAACGTTTGTTGATTGCAGTGCTGAGTTTGATCTTGGTTGAATCCCAAACCTTTCCTTTTTTTTATTAGAAAAATTTCCATTTCTAGTAAGTTAACAGTATCCTGCAGCTGCTCTGCAAAATTGGTATTCCTGTCAGCTCCCCTGCTACTAACTGCAGCAAAATTGACAAGGATGTGAAATTTGCTTAGTGCCCTGCAGAAGGCAGGGGTAGAGATTGACTTCTGGTCTGTGCAAGAGCTGGAACCCCACAGTTTCCATCATCCCCAGCCCCGGGAAACAGGAAACCACCAGCATCTTACCAGACCCCTCAGCAATTAAGCAGCACTGGTTGAACCTTGGATGTGTAGGACAGATTTTACACACACAAAACTAGCATTTTTCTGCCAGCATTTCCGTGACCTCTTGTCTAATACCTCTGATCTCACTGAGAAAATATATTTAATCTTTATAATAAATCAAAGGACAAGCTTGTGAGATGGCATAATGAGAGCCAGCATGAAACTTCATAATACAGGCTTATTTTCTTCTAGTGCACTGATAAATGTGACACTTGGGAAAGAAAACATTCCTATTAGTGTCCTACAGGCATGCACCCAAGCTTTCCCACCTGCATAGAACATTGGTAATTATCAAAAAATAAATGCTAATACAAGTATTTTGTTAGGCTCTTATTTGCTGCAACAATAGAGTCAATTATTTTTAATGACAGAAGTGGTAAGGGTCAAAACACATGGCACTATCTCACAAAACTTCCTTTGAAATTAATGGGAGGGTTTTTTTCTGGGAGAGGACAGGAAGAAAGAGTCAGGCTGATATTTAAGGTTGGAAGGTTGCCTTTTTCTTGGTATTTTCAAATGCTAACATTTTGTGTCTTTATCAGACTAAAAGCTCTGATTATTTATTCATATATGAATGTTTTAAAATATAATTCAGCAGTCAATGGGCAAAAAACCCTTTTAGGTAATAGGAAAAGTTATTTTCTGACACTTGGTAATTGCATAAGGTGAGACAGAAAATACACAGTTTGCTTGATGGAAGACCTTGCTGTTACGCTTATTATATACGGTTCCTTTAGCCCATCAATACTCAAATCATGATGTTTGAGCATAATGAGTCCCCCATCCTACATCTTCATTACTGTATTGTCACTGATGAAGAGAAGGTTAAAAGGATGCAGGAGTTTCAGAGAGTTCATATGTTTGTAGGTTACCTCAGTTTTGATATCAATGTAGTGAGAAGAGTCCAAAGTCTGACACTGCCTTGGGGCTGACTTAGGAAGGTAAAAGTCACGGGGTTTGGTGCAGGTATCTAGCACAGCTTCTGCCTTGCAGTTGCTGTGTCAGTGAGCATCATCATTAGGTATTTTGTAGAGCAGCCAGAGCAGGTAGAAGAGATCATGCCATGGGGTGGTCTTGTTGCAGATGGTGAGCACCAGATGAGCCCACATCTGGGGTTTGATCCAAGCGACCTCCCCTGCTGGATGGTGGGGCACTGAGAAGCTGGGAAGGACGTGCACTGTGAATGACAGATGGGCTCCAGCTGTGGGCAGGCTCAACCTCAGAGCAAAGGGGAAGGGAGATGACACTGGGTGAGGGATGCCAGCATGCCACAGCAGAACAGAAACAAGTTAATTCTCACAGAAATCCTCCTCCTGGACATAAGTTAACTTCCCTGCGACACAGCGTCAGGGTTGCAAATCATTTTATCCCAGAAGGTCCTATTGAAAATTCTTTGATGGATGATGAAACTCCCACAGTACAATATAAATGCTTCTGACAGCGAAGTTCTGTATACACAGAGTCAGAAAAAGAAATCAAACTCAGCCACAGTATTATTCATGCTATGGTCAAAAGTATGGTCTATGTTTTTTTAACTCGCCTAAAATGCCATCTTGCACAGAAAGTGTGGAAACCTTTATTTCCATGGAGGGCTGAGGCCCACTCACCAAACTTTTAAATGACAAGATTATATCAGTTAGTAGGATGGTTTCTTATAGCTGATAAGGAGTAGTCTCACTTATGGCAGAAGAAACAGAAAGGTGGGTTTTTTCCAAGCACATTTCCATGGCTGGATGTAGCTGGGATGACCCCAGCAGGCTGCAAAAGGTTTTTAAAGCCACACTGGGCTCTCTGGGAACCAGCAAAGCACACAGCAAGAGAGAAAGCTTAGTGTCTCCTCTGCCAGACCTTTGACGTTTTTTAAATACCTTGATCTTGTTTTGCTCACCTTGTTGTGAGCTTGAAAAATGTTCCTGGGTGTGTTTTGTTGGAGTGCCATATGCATGCTGGTGAAGTGTCATTTCCTGGTGATGTTTTGGAGAAGGAAATGCTTCTGAAATAGAAAAGCTTGGGGGAAGATAAATTCTGCACTTACTCAAAATGTTATTGAAGGCTTTTTATCACTGCTTTCATCAAAAGCAAACCGTTTGCAGCCTTTCATGGAAAAAAAGGTATTTCAGCTGCTTGCTGCATAGAGAAAAATGGTTTGTCATTTCCCCTTTCTGGTGACCTTCATTTTAAGAAATTGGTGTGTCCGTCTTCCCCCATCCTTGCTCCCTAAATCACAGTACTCAGGCAAGGGGGAGGAGGAAACATGTAACTCGTACTTGAAGAAAACAGGTTGGAATGAGAAAAGAAAAGCAGGAAATGGTGAGAAATTAAGGGGTGTGGAGAAAGTTCATCTGTAGGTAGGAAAGGCAAGGGATTCGGGTACACTGGCACTCTGTACAACGAGCAAAGAAAGACTCGTGTCAGAAGAAAGCTCCACAGCAGCTCTAGTGCCAAGTAGGGGTTGTCTGAGACAATCAGTAACACTAAAGAGAGAAGAGGCACTCTTTTGAACTCAACCTTTCCTCCTAGGTGCTTTGAAACCTCCTCTCATTTTTGTCCTAGATACCCCTCCTAGAAATACTTACAGCTTCTTCCACAGGGCAGCGATCAAGGATCAGTCCTCTGTGCTCCCATCCCCAAAACCCATGGATGAGCTAGTGAGCCATGTCCTGTTCTGTGACCAAACATGACTGTGACTTCCCAGCCTCATGCCTGGGGTGCTCTCCTGACCATAGGGAAGACCTGATTGTCCTTCCTTTAAACCTTCATTTGCTTAGTTGTAGAGGTTGGTGTTCTAGAGCTTGTCTCAAGGTGTAGGACTGGAGAGTTGAAAGGGACTGAAGTAGACTGGAAGAGCCAAAGGGCAAACCAGTATAAGCCAGGCAGCAGTTGGGTTGGGGGAGTAGGACTATCAGGGAAGGTTTGTGGGTTGGTCTGCTGCCAAAGAGCCTTAAAACTCTTTTAATATGCCAGTCTTCTCATGCTAGAAGTTATTCTTTTAAACTGGGATAGCTGAGGTCTGCACGCTGGATCTAAAGACTTAAGCCCAATAATGTAGACAATGCCACAAAAGGGAGCATCTGGGTTTTTTCAGTTTGCTTTTCAGAAGGGTATAACATGCTCTTACATTTGCCTTCATTCTCATTCAAGCCATTTAAAGAAAATTAAATGTGCCAAAACAAAATCCACTCAGGCAACTTTGAGCTGCCTCACTCCCGGAGTCTGCATTAAAACAGACATTCATTTTGTGCTCAAATGCTATTTTTTTCCCCACTCGCTAAGCCTTGGTGCTTTGGTTTTTCCAACCAGAATTTTTTTAAAAAATACTTTATAAAAAAATCATATGTCAATGTGTTTTTGTGAGTTAAGTTTCCCAGTCAGCAGAGGGATTGCTTAAATTGGCAGCACTTACAGGCAAGGACCTTCAATGTTTCTGATGAATAACAAGAAAACAAAATGTGGTAAATCTGTTCAATTAGAGGAACTGCTACTCATAAACCATGCCCAGATCATTTTATTCATACTGCCTATTATGTCTAACTACAACAGGTAAATATTTTGAACTTTTCTTTCCAGAGAAATTCAGTGATGTGTTGCCAGGGCTTCTCTTAAACCTTCTGCTTTGCCAGTGATTGCCTCTTGTGTTTTCTCATGTAAAACTCTCAGGCTGTTAAACCAGTCGTGCTGTTTAGGTGAGACCTTTGCCTGGGGAAACAAAGGAGAGGCACAGCCTGCAGGCTTGCCTGCCCTCACCTCTGCCTGTACTTCTGAGGAGGTAGTCTAGGGATTCAGAGACTTTGGGTGGCTTTTCCAAGCACCAGGTTATGGAAATCTGTCTGCAAAGGTCCTGTTTTCCTGTATGTGGAAAAGGGTGGCTTTGTTTGAATCACTGGCTAAGAAGGGATAACTGTTTTAAAGCACTTTGTGGTCCCATTGTGTTCTTCTGAATTTTATGTAATACCTACTGTGATCCCATGTGAAAGGTATTAATATTTCAGTTATAATTCCTCTTATGCTTTCAGACCAGACCGTCTCTAGGTTTTGGTATGGAGAACAGAAGTAATTATGGGTTTTCTTCCTTCACACACTCCTATTCTGATGGCTTGGAAATGCAATTCTGAATCAGCCTTGAGAAAGACAGTGGGGTCTGGGCCTGAAGTCACCCTGAAGCCTGAAATACCCCAAAGTCCTTCACGTTCTCATTCATGACAAAGCCTGTTAATATTTCTGTGTAAAACCCCAATGACCCTTTTGATGTGAGACAGTGAGCACATGATACAGGTATTTTTGCTGTGCCAAAGCAGCTCACAGAGCAGGGATGCATTGCTGAAAATCACTGATCATTTCCAAGATTTTGGGAGAGCAGAGAAAAAATGGCACTGATGCAAAACTTAATTCAAAGCTGCAAAAAGGAGCTCTGGTTTAGGTAAAAACCCCTTTTCAGAGTTAGTAAGGGCTGCTTTGTTTACTGTTTTTGAGCTAGACATTATTAAGTATAGTTAAAAGTTTGAATTTCAAATTAAAAAATAAAACGTCCTGCTAGACAAGAAAACATTTGTATTTTAGGCCTGCTGAAATATTACTCTGCTTGCATTCAAGGACTGAATAGAAATTAAAGTCCATTTTCAGCTTCATCTTTTGCATTGATCCAAAACTGCACACTTGATGTATCCTGAATTTTGGAAGTGGGGCAAAAAAAGTATTCTAGACCTGTGCATAACTTCTTTTTTCACGCACTGACATTTTCTTAATGTCTTTTGAAAGACTGGTCAGGAAAATGTACTGGAATTCATGCAAAACTGTAGGCAACTTTTAAAATATTTGGTCTTTTGCCATTCTATAGAGGGAGCAAAACTAACCTGTTTACTGCTTGTGGAACCAAAGACACACAGAGATTTTTACAGCCAGTGGGCATTTTCAACCTCGCAATTACATAAACAACCCAAAGCTTCGAGCGGCAGAAGGCACTTCCCAGCCAGGGAAAGTGGTGGCAAACAAAGATGTTTGCTTTTTTTTTTATTGATGCAATTGTAAATTATCAGTGGTTTAAAATTTGCCCTTTTAAGGCGATTAAAAGAATTCCGATGCGTTCGGGAGTTGCAGACCTGATTTGCACAAAGCAAGCAGAGAGAGCAGTTGTCTGGTTTTATACTGGAATTGCCAACTGGAAGCTCCTGGTTCGGGAATGGGGGGGGTATAATCGCTCCCCTGGGAGCGTGTATTCCATGCAGAGCCGTAGCCTCATGTCTTCCCGAGAGCTGCTGCACAACCATTTGCAGTGGTTCAGAAATGGGCTTTGCTTAGCTGGCCTGAGAAAGGCGTTTGGGGATTGTTCTAGCCCTGTGCCAGCTGTAATGCAACGTGTGAGACGAGGCCTTTCAATGTGTCCCTCCTTACAGGGAAAGGGATGTTTAATGAGGCTGTTTGGGTTTTATGCTAATTACATTTCCAGCTGCTGCGTGAAGATTATACGAGGCCACACAAACTGTAATGCGGCGACATAATTCTACAACAATGCATTCATGTTAAAATAATATAATAATGCAATTAATCTGTTAGAAAATGTACAAATTCTGATGATTGAAAACAGATGCTGTTAATAGCATAAACTTCTGCGTGGTATATGGACTAGAGAACGACATTTGTTGGAGATGTTTTAAGAATTATTTTAGCAGCAAATCAGCAATAATTAAATATCTGGCTGTGGGGAGGGAGAACGAGTATGTTTGGAAGAAGCTCATTCTTGTGTAAAAAATTGTTGTATATCCTCAAATGCTGTTGCCATGACTCATGAATGTAGTGTCTTCCTCAGACTGGGTCCTTACAGGTTATTTTAGAATGCTTTCCTTTAACAACAAAATGCATTGAAGCTGATTTTTATTTTTAGATTGCATGTGAAGCATGGAAATTAATTAGTATTTCTCAGACTCTTGGCTTTTGTTCTTCGGGTTTTTGCTGCCCTTTTCAGAGGCACAGCAGAAAATAGCAACGTTTCACAGTGACATGAAGCCACGAGGCATCTGGTCTTTGATGAGAACAAAGACTGAGCCATAGTGGGCAGCTGTAGCACCAGGTTATCCCAGTGACCCAAAAGAGCTGCAGGTCCTCTCCATCAGGATGTTGGCTGGTCCCAGCATCCTTCTTTTTAAGCAATGCATAGAATCCTGTAGGTTAATAACATCAAGTGCAACCATACCCTGGGTCATTTTGGTTATTCCACCAAAGCAACAGCTATTGAATAGTGTCATGCACATTTGTCAAGGGTCAGTAATGCATGTTGTGCACACACCAGTGGAGTCCATTGGTGGCACAGCAGAGACCCAGGGCTTCAGCTGGGGGATTCTGCTCACTGACTGCTCCAGCTTCCCTGCGTGCTGGTCACAGGTGAGGGTGGTCCTCTCCCTCCGAGAAACAGGAAGAGAACCTCTCCTTTCAGAGGCTGCTGCCAAATAGTTTCTGAAAGGGAATCTTGTTAGATGTCTTCATTCAGAAGTGCTTTTGAGGAAGTTTTATTCCTGGAATGCTGTTTTTGCTCTCCCCTCGGTGTTTCCCTCAGGGGGAAATGGAGCAGGAATCCCCGAGGCCGGAATGGCGGTGCCTCCAGTGAGTCCTGCTGTGGCATCTGACCTGTGCTGTGATTGGGAAATGGATTGGTACAGTAATGTGAGCATGCAGCCCAGTGAGTCTAATCTGATGGGATCTTTTAATACAGTAGCGGCCCTTTATTTCCATGTCCACGAATTGCATTTAAAAGGCACACACAGCTAGATGTATAGGGTATTGGCAGCAGAGATGAGAATTCCAGCTCCACAGGGATCTGCAACACGGATGGCAATCACAAAACCATTAGCTTCATGAGCTCTTTGCAGGGATTCTGGGGCCAGTGTGTTGAGGAATAGTAAATAGTTGCTAGAAAGAGAAACTGAATTGCCCTGTGTACAGAGGTTTAATAGGAAAAGACAGATTATGAATTAGGAATCGCATTATGAATTGGAAATCAAAGATGGCTTAATGAAGAACAGTTTCTTAGAAATCTTGGTCTAGGTCTGGTTTATTCTAGGGCTTGTTTATACATTGTAACTTGAATTATTTAAACCATAAATATGAAGCAGATTAGTTATAACATCATAAACCCTTGGGTGGATGTTTATGCAGTTCACAAGCTCATTCATTTTATGTTAATTCATTAAGGCAAATTCAGTTCTGAATTAAAGTGTCCGCAGAAGTGTTTAATATGGCATTGGTGATCCTCCTTGAATTACTTAACTCAGATTGCTTTTCGTGGTTGCTCATGTAAGCAGACACAGAAGCCAGTGTGCAGAAAGAGTAGATCAGGTAACTCTCCCCGACTGCCACAGGAGGTCAGTTCTAGAGGCTCTGTTTGGTGAAAGCTGCACTTGGCAACTTGGACTGCCATGAGGGAATGGCCAGAGAAGTCCAAGGTGCTGATTAGAGCCTTTAATGTAGAGAAAAAGCTGTTGTGCTCTCTTCCAAGTTCTGTTAACCCATCCCAGTCTTGGTGAAAAAACACCTATAGATTATTGAACTCTTAAGTATCACAGGATTGAATTGCAATTTCACCAGGCCTCCTTTTTGGTCAATCTGTCCATGTGCAGAGTTTCCTCAGAACTGCAGCTCACCAAGTCAAGTAATTCAGAGAGGAACTTGTATTTCAGTAATAGAGAAAATAGTATTAAAATATAGAAGAAAGTCTTGGAAAACAAAAGCATGGGGAAAAATCCTCATTCTTGCTAGAAGTTAAACTCACTATTTGAAGAAACAATTTTCTGAATATTCATAATTTGCTTTATTGGTACACTTTCAAATGAATGTTTCAGTTCCACATATGGTGTCTGTATAAAAAAGGTAGTTAAAAATAAAACCTCTTTTGGTTTCCATTTGTTTGTATAAGCTGAAGACATAATATTATCTGTTGTTAACTGCATCTGAGTTGCTTATTATTACAGGATGTCCCCCGCCTTTAGATAAAAGTAATGGTAGAATAGATCCTTGAGGCTAAGCATCACTCCCTATTCCCTTTTTCTTGCTGGAGTAGCAGGTATATGTTTCTAGGTTGAAAAATGAGGTATCTTGATGTCCTATTTTGCAGATGACTATGTGCACATAAATTTTTGAAGAACAGACCTTAATTCCTCTTAAAAATATTTTAATTTGGCAATTAACACTATTGATCTTTTATATCCTCAGAGTTCTATATGCATCTCTCCAAGTCAATCAGGCAGTCAATCCCAAGCATTCTATTTATCAAAACAGGCAGTGGAAATCATCTTTTTTTGCTGTGGTTGATCATGCTTTTTAAACATAACAGGCAATGACATATATTTGTGCTGAAAATGGTTGACAATGAGTTTGATTTTCTTCCCGCTGAAGCAGATGAGTTTCCCCCTGTCCCCACCGGGCACAGGGTGCCTGGCAGGCAGCTGCTGAATACCAAAAGCCTTTGCTCATATGGTCAGCCCACAAAGGCTTCTGCCAGCTGCACAATCACCCTTCTGAGGTGCTTTGTTCCTAAAACTGTGGCACTTGGTGGCTGCTCAGCTCTTTGCAGTAATAAACAACAATGCCTAGAGGCCAAAATGTTTCCAGAGCATGCACAAACACTCAAAAGGCACCCTTGCAGCCTTTTATGGTTAAATTCTGCCTCAAGACACTTTGAAGCCCATGAACTTTCTATCACTATCATCAAGAATCAATACTGCATTTACACTTCTGGGCCGGCACTTACATTTTCAAAACCGTACATGTACCTCTAATAGCTTGTGTGCTTTATGGACCTGATCAAAAGCCCCATAAAAATGATCATCTGATTCCCTCTGGTTTTTGTGGGCATAGGATCAGGTCTGTGTTTAGGCATAGTGGCATTCCTCCCAGTTTCATACCTAATGAGAAAATATGCTACAGGTAGATTATACATCAATTTAAAAAAGATTTAGTTGGCTGTGAGTGAAATATTCAGATGACATTTGGATTACAGTTTACATATGTCTGAGTGGTAGAATTTTTTCTCACCAGCTAGTGGCTTCCTGTACATCATCTCAGTCCTCAGTCTGGAGGATTTTAGTTCACAGTTGTGGAAAAAAACAACTCCATAATTCCATGAGGAACAGAACTTACGAAACACATTTTGTATAGGTTGCTTCTTCCTGAGTCTGTCTGATTACAAGCCTAGGAATGGCAATTTGGATCAATTTTCCCATGCCAGCCTCCCAGAACTTTAGAAACATTACAAATTTATGATCTTCTCTCGTGACACCAAACTTTGCCAGAGTTGAAAAGAGGTAGTGAAATTGTCAGCAAAGGCAAATAAAGACAAGAAAGCCACTGCTGGTGCTAGAAATGTGCAGGAAGGGACAGGAGGAAACAGACATTGGCTGGCTACTACAGGAAAGGATACTTTAGCTGGTGTGGTTTTAGGCAGGGCAGTGAGTTTAGAGGAGTAGCAACACACCTGACATCCTTTTACAGCCTCAGTGCTAACTCCAGAATGTCTGGAACATCTCTCATCAAATGTACTTCAGGGAGGTAGGGAAGGCAAGGATCAGGACAGGGAACTTCTAAGAAGTTGTTTATTGTTCTGATCAGTGGGGAATCTTTGTGTGTCCCCTCACTCTTCCATTTGCTTTGAGAAGTGCCACGGTGCGAATGGCGCTCTCCAGGTATTTGTGGGGTTTGGATCAGACCCCTGAGAGATCAGGAGATTTCTCTGCAGGCAAACAAAAGTAGGACTGTTGCGGGAAGATTATTACAGAAAATTCATGTATATTGATTTATAAATTAAAGTAATTAAATCAGTGACAGCTACTCTTAATTAGTAAGAGATCTAAACTGCCCCTACAGTCAGTCAGGCATCCACTGTTAATCTCCACAAGAAGAAACACCAATGCAGCAGCTCTAGCACACGTACTCATGCCTTGTACTAACCCAGTCCATACTCCTATCTTTTATTTAGATGTGATGTTTACGCCCCAGAAAGCTTCCAGTTTGGAATGGCTACCTCTAAATATTGATGTTGACTTTTTGCATCTGAATCTGCAAAGGCATTGTGCTGAAATGAGAGGCCAGTGACGCTGTGGTATTTCTGGCATTAATGTGCAGACAACATTCCCGCAGGCTAAAACGCACTGCAAGAAGCTGACAAAACCAATCAAAATCCCCCCGTTTGTTAGTCTAGCAGATGAGTCCGTTTTCGGATTGCACGGCAAGGGTTGTGAGAATGGCTTAACTCAGCTGCCCTCGTTTGAGTGACTGCACTCAGATCAAGCCAAGCCTCAGCTGTGCCATTCATAATGTCACACCTTCCGAATGCAGGCAGCTGAGGTGCGAATTGCTGCCCCCGAATTAACAAAATTAATGCTTATTCACATTTTGGTCAGGACATTTTAATCGGTATACTTGCATCTGTAGCTGAGTTCCTCTTGCAGAAGGGCATGAGCCAGCCCCCTGCCACTAGCTCCCATCAGTCAGGAACCATTAACAGCATCCCATCTGCAATGCCATGTGCTGACACCTGGTTTCCAGAGGAGCAGAGCCCCCGCTGCCAGTGCAGACAGAGCTATTTTACAATTGCTTCTTTGTCTTCTGGCACTGGTTCGTTTGCTGAATTGAGCTGGCTCTGAGCTCTTCAGGATAGTCGTGACATCTCCTTCCTCGGGTCCTGATCATCAAAATGACCACTGAGATAAAGAAGTTCTGTTTGACCAGGGTCTTCAGAATTTATATGAAAAATTATATATATGCCCCGGGGGTGAGAGTGACTTTTGTGTGCGATATCTGTTGTCTTGGCAACATGCCTTCATCCACAAAATACCATGTATATTTGAGTGCCCTTGTTGCCCCATGCTGCAATATGAGTTATCTCGGTCTGTTTTCTTCCCTGGCATCCTCAGAAGGGAAGACTACAAAATTGAGCATTGTGAATACACAGGCTAGAAAAGCCACGGGGGAGGAGAGCTGAGACGCTCCCCTTCTGTGCTAATTGAAAAGACGCCAAACCATAGTTCAGTGCACAGATAAACGGGAGAAACAGAAGAGAGGCTTTGAGGATCGCACTGTCTAATAAAACCAGCGGTATCTCCAGAAGAGCAGGGCTCTCTCTTAGCCAGGGACAGAGCAAACATGGCACCACAATGCATATTATGAATAAATTGGTGTGTGCCCTGGGTCTGAAACTCCCTGGAGGTTAAGGTGAACAAAGCGATAGCTATTTCAAGCACATGTGGCAAGGTATGGGCTAAGCAAAGTACCTCTGCTGCTGGTCTAATGATGCCTCTTGTGGTGCAGAGAAGCTGGATAAAAAGAGGGCTAATATTCAGGAGCCCTAGATCCATATCTTAGTTGATTTGTGGTAAGTAGGGTAGAGTCTCCCTATTCATCTAACACCTGCTAGTTCTGCAAAACCTTTATGTATATATGCTTATGTCCTACTTTTTTCCCCTAGAACCTATACACGTGTCTGAGCTCACTACATTGCCTCCCTGCAGCAGATGATGTAGGGCACTTTTTTGTCTCTTAAACTCGGTTGTAAAATCTCATCACCTTCAGTGCCAACAGGCCTGGCCCTATGTAAAAATGTAGTGAAGGCATGAGGCTTTCCACTGGATATCTAGGGCACCCCTGTTAGTGAGAAGACCATTTTAAGTAATGCTCTCAAGGAAAGAGGAACACAAAAAACGCACACACGTTTATTAGAGGAGATAACTGTGGAACAAAATTATGTTGATGAATAACAAACAGGAAATTGTTTACAAAATGCTGATTTCTGGGTCATCATTTGCTTAATTTTTCCTGTTTCGTTTTGCTTGAATAATGTAAATGCATTGGGCCCATTAGTCTCCAGGATATCTTCAGTCATTTCCATTTGCCTGTTGCTCGTGCGGGTGTTTCCCAAAATCTTTTGAAGTGGGACTGGGACTACCTCTCTGTAGAAAGGGAGTCTCAGGAGCCACCCCTCTCATCCTGTTCCTGACACTTTGGCATCCCCATGGTAATGAAACCAACTGCTTATGTGGAAAAGTAATATGAGGAAACCACTGAGGCAATTTTAGCTGTCTCTTAATGAAATGTAACAGCTGGAAATCAGGAGGAGCATGATCATCATGGGACCAATCAGCCCTCTGTGGAGAAGCAGCAAGTGCTGTGTAAACCACAATCAGTATGTCTGTGAGGAGAGCAGTGCTGTACTGAGTGGGTAGCTGATACTATGGTGGAATGCTTAAAATCCAAACACCACCTTAATTAAATTTCACTAAGTATTAGGCTAGGAAATATAAATTAAGCACTTGACAAGATTTTTAAAAATTGGAACTAATCCTGAGCTGACATGAGCACACTGACCTGTGCCTTCTTGCCATTTGCCTGCCATCATTTTTGTGCCATAGGATGTCCTCTCCAGCCAGTGGCCCACTGCATTTTGTTAAAACCTGGGCTATTTTCCATTCTTTCAATACTGTCTGCCTTGAGATGGCTCAAAATATACCCCTGGAAAATTTTGTTTCCTTTTTCCATACCATGGGAAAACCTTTAAGTTAGATAGCAGCTTGCTCAATACAATGCAAGCTGAGTCTCCAGTTCTTCCTGCCAGAGATGTCCCAGACAGATGTTGACAGATCATGGTCACTGCAGGAATTAACAGCAGAAGGAGACCTTACCCATGGTAGGAACAGAGCATGCAAAAGAGACATGGCATGATTCATCCCTCGCACTTCAGCCCTTTTGCATCAGGTAAAATGCCTACAGAAGTCCTGGATCTGCCCAGAGAACAACCTCCCCCAGTGAGGAAACTGTAAGAGACAACCAGCAGGGCCTCGTGCAGAGCTGTGCTTGCCTTTGGGTATCTCAAGCAGGCATCTAGGCCAGGTCCTTGGCTCACAGTATTTTCTCAGCTTGCCTTCTGTCCTGCAGCCCAGTGGGCAGGCAGGGAGAGGATAAACAAAGCACAGATTGCCTTAAAATCACGTTAGTCACAGAGCTGTGCGAGGCAAAGCTTTCACTTCATTTTATTTTGCAGTGTGTTCTTTCCCTTTTTTTTTTAAATAGTTAGCATCAATGTCACCTGGATAACACAAAGCAGCAAATAGCAATTGACTTTTGCTTACAGAAGATCAAGTATTACTTTGCTTTACAACTTTATTTCAAATATCTCAGGTCAAATGTTGCATGCAGTTATGTCTAGGTATTTCCTATTAAATCCATAAGGCTGAGTAACCCTGGCATTGTAAATAAAAGCATAAATTTTGCCCCAAAGGGCATTGTTATTCCAGTCCATTTTATTCAGTTCAGTTACATGTCTTAATTCTCAAGCTGATTCCTAATTTGAAGTGAGCCTGTGCTCAGAACTGGAAGATAAAAAGTATAGGGCAAGCAGTATAAATGAAGAACAAAGGTAGAGGCTGAATCTACATGGCAGGAAGAGAAACAAGCGTGAACAGAAGTGATTATTGCATACTTACAGATGCTCACATGCATTCCTTCTTACTTTCCTCTTTCTAGTTTTGAAAACCTAGTCAAAATCCATATGCTGAAGACACATAGCTCATAAATTACGTTTTGGCAGCACGTGCTAGGTGTGGATTGATTGTGATTGATACTATTCTATTAGGTTAAGTGTATTAAGAAACATGTAGTAACTCAGCTTAGGTAGTGAACCATCCACAGCAGCTTATTCAAGAGTAATGTCCATAGATAGAGAGAGATATATAAATAAAAGTTACTGCATAACTCAGCAAGCTGGAACAAGTTGGAGAGGCATAAAATGGTATATGTTCTAGTTCTTACTAACCATGTTTTATTTTAATTTGTTATTTTCGCTATATAATTTAGAAACCATTCCCATGCTTGCTATTTGTAGAACATTTTTAGCCTTGGTTATGTAAATATATGCATATTTTATGTTACTTTTGAATTGAATTTGTGGATTGGATGACCCTGAGTAGAAGTAAAAGCAATGGAGCACACAGCAGTAGTAGGTTTCTATTTTCAGCTTCTTCTAGATATGAAATGAGATATAAGTAATTTAGGGGCTTTTTCCTTATTTGATTAATGCTCTTCAAAAAAAGGAGACTATGACAAGTCTCTAACAAGTGAAATATTTTACTAGATTTGCAGGGCTCCTGGTGAGGAGCTGTGATAATGCCAACGAGATGTAAAGCCAGTGTGGAGTATCTGGACCTGTGTAAAAAACCACCTAATTCTTCCCATCTCCTCCTATTTCGGTGTGTGATTCAGGAGGGATACAGTGTTTCCTCCAGCTGTGTATTGATGTGCACAGGCACATGCTCCTTCCTCCTCTCTAGGATTGTCAAAACCCCTTGAGAGTTTCAGATGAACAATTCCTGTAGGACTTAGTTGCAACTGAAATGCTTAGTGGCCAGGAAGCCGAGGAGAAGGGGAAATTTTCACCCCAATTCCCAGTATTTTGCGTGTCTGGATGTTCTTCACACCACAGTGTTCAGAGGGAGCCAGGATATTCTCAGGCATTTTTGAGCATTACTGAGAGAAGTGCCAGAACAATGCAGATGGATTGGGTTGTGAGTGACTTCAGACCTTCATGGGAACATTCAGGCAGGTGAAACTGCACAAACTGGTTCTGACAGAATAGCTTGTCAGACTTACAGCATTTTAATCTCCAGGGGGCCACGTAACGTGGAGCGGCACGGTGGAAATGGAGAGAATCTGTGGAAAAGGGTCAGTGTTTAAAAAAAACAGGCACCATTTGCAGTGCTGCCAGCACCAATCTTTTACAGAGACAGCAAAGAAACTCCCACACTGCATGGTGGATTCTTGGGAAATGTAAATCCCGATAAACCTGGTTTAGTGCTCCTCGGATGCCTCCTTGATGTGTGTGTTGACCTGTCTCACTTCTGCTGGCTACTGTGTGCTGCTTAGAGCAGTGGGTCTGTTTGAAGAAATTCTGTTTGTAGGGAAGTTTGTGGATATCTAAACCTGTTCCTGGTGATTCCAAGGAGGGGGGAATAAATTGACAGTCTGCCTTTGCCTCAGTGAGCACAAAGGTAGGATTTAAGGAGCTGCCAGTCCTTTGGCAGTTTTACTCTTTGGACTGGCTTCCTGTTTGAGAGTAGCAGGTCTTTATACCCCGGGGTGCCGTTTTGTGGCATCACTTTTTAGAGGTGTATATAATGTAGGTGTAGTTAATTAGATCACTTCAGTGTTAATGAAGTGCTTTTGAAATTCTTGGAGAGCTTTACCTATGACAGTTCTCGTCAAAGCCATGTGTGCCAGGGGTACCCAGACCTCAGTCAAGTGTATTAGGACAAGAATGGTTAAGTTTGATGCTCCATCAAAAAAACTCATAATGCTGGGTTTATCACAATGCTAGCAAAACAATTCCAGGTTTTAAACATTTTAACAGTGGTCTTACATTTGTCATGTCGTTTCCCTACTCTGTTCCACTTAATTACAGGAGAGCAAAGTGGAAATACCGTCTCCAATTACATCTCTGTGTCCCACTTGAGAATAAAGGGATGGCTCTGGTGTGCTGAGAGCAGTATCTGACCGACAGTGGCAGTAATACCATCTGCTAATTAGAGCATTTGGCAAAAGAATTGCAATTTTCTATTTAAATTAGAAAAGTACTCAGTAGAATGTTATGATTCCTCTTCAGTTTGGCGGATAGAAGGCTTGCATCAGGACAGGCAACTAACTGCTTATTTACAAAACAGGCTGGCAGTAGAAAGGCAAAAGCCACTTGTTCTTTAAAAGGAAAAAATGCAACACTTCTCACCTGGGACACGTGTTTCTCTCCACCTCTTTCTCTCTACCCATCTGTGTGTGTGCACACCTCTCAACTCTTGCCTGTTAACTGTATTATTTGAATACTAGTCAATAGTGTTCCACAGCACAGCAGCAGTAGGGTTGTTTGAGAAAAGGGCAAAACATATTATCGCAGCATTTTATGAAAAACAGCAGATCACAAACCACTTAAGTTGCCCTGTCACAGAAATATGATTATGTATTTATAAAGATTAATTTTTAATAATGCTGTTAGATACAAATGTGCCTAGATCCCGTGTTTGGGTACAAATATTCCTTGAACTCTGGTGAAGTTCACATCTAAATTTATAACAATGAAATATGTACAACATTTCAACTAGGTCTGGAATGTACAAAAATGCTGGGTATTCAGTATCCATAAAGGTTTCATACCTGATTGAATATTACTGGTAATTCTCCTGCTTGTGTTACAACTGTGCCTATTGTTCATTTCGTTTGATGTATAGTCAGAATAACACTGATACTGCAAAGAAAACTGTAGTCCTGTTGTTCTCTTTAAGTGTGTAACTCATGACAGTGCACAAGTGGTATTGAACAGACCAGAAAAACAAATACCCTTAAATTCCTATACTGAGCACGATCCACTTAAGCGTATTTTCAGAAAATAGCATTATAATCTGGGGGCTGAAAACCCAGCAGCACTACCACGATTGGACTTTGTAATACCTTCATGCAAGCTTCTCTGGAGGCTGATGTACATTTGCATATTAAAACTGCTCTGTATCTTGTGTGGAGAAACCTCCATGAAATTCAGAGCCAGGAGGAACAGCCCTGCAGGAATTTATCCTGGGCACAGCTGCTATGGCTGAAGCCTTAAAGAAGGGTGTTAAAATGTTCTCTGTACACAGGTTAGTCTGGAATATTTTCATAGGTACAAAGTATATGCTGCATAATATTGGACATGTCTCAAACAAGATGCTTTGAGCAAAGATACTGGGCCATCTCACAGACATAAATGGAGCCAAGCTGGAGGGTGAGGGGAAAAGCATTTCTGCACTGAGGAAAAAATTTTGATCCAAACTTATTGATAGGCTTTGACATCATTTTGGTGTTACAGATGGCAATACTCCCCTGTATCTTTAAGTAATTTATAGTAAAAGAAAATAAAGAGCACCTCTTGTCATAGACTGCCCATCCTTTAGCTTATTTTCCTACTGGCTTATTTTCCCAAAGCAGAACCATAGATATGCTACTTTAGCATTAAATTTTTGCATACCCAACTTTGATAAGTTAGGTTTTCCATGTCTGGTAAAACATCTCTTCATTTGATTTTTCATTTATTTCAGTCCTGCATATCTATCTCTTGGCATTTTCTTTACATAAATATTTGCACAGTGAAGTTTCACTCACGTAAAAAGCAGTTAGCTGGGTGGATAATGTGTCCATAATTCCATGTGAGAAGAGATGTTTGAAGTACCATAAATGGACAGAGTTTACCAAATCCTGTCACCAGAGCCTTGTTGCATGCAGATCTGGTCCTCACCTAATATAATGCAGGCCATTTATGAAGTCTAAACTGTATATTAACAGCATAATTCATATGTCAGCCTCATTTTTGTAACAGCCCTTTTGTTAATGACTGTGTGAGTCACCAGCATGTGGGTGATGGGACCAATCACAGCTGACTACACCAGGACAGACTCTCCAACATGCTCTGGGTGAACTTCTCCATGATTTACCTCAACAGAGAATGAAGGCAGTGGTGGGAGGGAGAAGGTTTGTTGAGCTCCAGTCACACCAGTTCAAGGATGTTAGACTACTTCAATACATTTCTTAAAAAGTAAGTAGGCATATATTGTTTGCTCTGTTTGAATACATAGGAAATATTTGTAAGCTGTAAAAATAACAGTGACTTTCTGACTCACTGGAGATATTTTTATCTCCATTTCCCAGATTCATTTTCTTTCACAGGTTTTAGCTAGGCAGTACATGATATGTGCACAGCTCTCTGTGTTTAAGAAGTGCTCAGCACAGAATATAGCTCTTGAGAAACCATTCATCTTAACCAGATTTATTTCACGTAGGTGAAATTCAGCAAGGAAATCTACACTAGTCATTAATATTGCTAGATCAAAAGGGAGCCCAGGAGGTGGGAGACAAGAAGAGCAGTCAAAGCCAGCGTTGGGACCTTGTTAGTGGCAAAAGGAGGGTGGTCAGAATGCCACAGGTCACCTGTGTGGTCTGAGAGATCTCCCTCCTCTTAAACTGAGCTCAGTTATTCTCGTGCCTAACTTAAAGGTGATGGTCTCAGGTGTATTGGTTTGCCCCCAGGCTGAGCTCCAGCCAGCAGGTGCTACCCACACAAAGCAGCTAGAAGGCACTTCCACCAGTCATTCCCCTCCCTTGATGCAGGGTTTGCTACCCCAGAGGCTTTTTATCACAGTTACACAACTAAAGTGTGTAGCAGAGAATCATTTTTGGCAGAAGTTGCAGCAAAGGGTGGGACTTGCTTCTGAATTTTGTTCACCATCGTATTTTGAAGTTGATTAAAGTCGGAGTGATGACTAAGCAGCTGGGCTGGGAATCAGAAAGCCATGTTATGCTCTGAGCTCTGCTGCCAGGCTGTTTGCAGTGCAGAGCACCTCTGCATTTCTGCAGGTCTCCAATCCTGCTGGGTTGGTTCTTAGTGGGTTGTCATCCTGGGGCTGCACACCTACTGCCTCCTCTGTCAAGTCCTGTGTCTGGTTGGAGACCGCTGTGCCTCTCTGCAAAGCAAGGTCTTCATCCCCAGCATTCACCTTACCCTTTCTGACTTTCAGGACTTCTCAAGCAAACCTTGCCCCTTAGCCTTGCTGCCCCAATCATTAATGTTCAGCCTGCCCTAGAACTGCAAACATCTGGGTGACCTCCCCCCTCAGAACTGCAAGACCCATTCAGGCTCTGTTAAAGCTGGTTAAGCTCTGGTTAAGTTGCTCAGTCACTGAGCAAGGCTTTGACGGCCGAAGGTCCTCTCCATGATGGAATTATTATTGGCAAAGAAACTAGATATAGATAGCTTGCTATTAAAAATATGAAGAACTTGCCTCTTAAATTAAAAGTTATTTCTACTCAGTCCCGTTTGTAACTAATTTAAATAGAGATTTTAAAGATTTTTTTTTACTGCAAATTTCTGTCGAAATACAAGTATAAAATTAGTTAAGACTTAAATATTTGGCATGATGATATTCAGTGCTTGAGCCCTAGACAGGAAGAGAGGAGAAGCACGCAGGCTCTGGGAACCTTGGCAGCAGAAACCTTTGTTAACTTCTCCCAGCCTGGTTTTATTAGTAAGGCATATGAAAGATCAAGCAGATTTCTTGTAGCAGCCTAGTTATGCTATTTATTTAAGGAGCCTATGGTTAAAGTAGCTTTAATGCAATTAAATGCAGACATGCAGTTCTCTGTAACCCACCTCTATCTTGTCATATGCCTGCTAAGTCTTGCAAAGAAAGAACTTTTATTTGCTTCCCATAAGAGCAAAATAAATTGACAAAGCGTTTTCAGCTAGTCACAAAAGATAAATTAAAAAGTGTCATGAAATCAAGTCCAGTGTTCAGTATGTTCACCACATAAAATTGACTTGACTTTCAAATTCAGATTTTTAGACTCTATTCTTGTCTAGCATCTGACAAGAATTAGACTGCAATTTTACTTTGACTTCAAATTCAAGCCAGGCAATTGCCTCCCTCATCCTGAGGTTGGCAACAAGACATAGTCATAAAAAGGATGACCAGCTCGAAGAGGAAAAGCACAAAAATAAATCGAAACTTCTTTTTTTTAAAGTATCGATCTTAAGTAGAGAAGTTGGGTTTACTATAGCTTGAGGCTTTCCTTTCTCTAAAAATAACATTAATATTATTGGCAGTGGTTGTGACAGCAGGGACCAGAACACCTACAAGGATGTTACTTATAGAAATCCATGGTAAAAAAATAATGTTTTGAAATGTCTTACTTCTCCCACTGTAATAGCTCAGATTCCTTATCTGCCTGGCCAGAGAACCAGGAAGGCACACGAATGATTTACTGTAGGCTTGTCACCAATTCCTGTTGCTTTATTCATCACCTCTTCAGGAAATCCACAGATGGCAGCGATGTGTGCTCTTCCTTAATGTAAAACGCAGGCATAGTAGGATGAGACATTCATACCCAAAAAAAAAACCCTGATCATGTTACCGAAACTAACCTGAGAAAGCTTTTCCTCCATTTCATACTTAACCTAGCTGGGCTTAAAAAATTGCATTAAAAGCTTGTGCAAGCTGAGAGGTTTCCTGTGGAGCCTTTGTGTGAGCTTGGAGCAGAATAGCCTGTTGGGCAGGGTCCTGTGCCAGCGAGCGAGTTAACTGTGCATTGCCTCACCATGTCAAACTGGACCACCAGTCTCCCCTTGGCTCTTGCTCTTTCTTGCTTTCTCCTCTTCCTTTACTCCTGTGCACGCTCCCTCAGGCAGTTTTCTCCCTCCCTTTTCATCCGTTGTCCACAAAAATGCAACCCTGGGCTGCAGAAGGCATTAAACCAGCAGCAGGGGATCCAACCTGGCTCTGGGCACGCAGCTGGGCCTCGGAGGCACATCCTGAATTGGTGTCTCTCTCACAGCTGAGCCCCCAGCACTCAGCAGTGCTAATAGGAATGTGATCCTCTCCATGGGAGAGAAGTTTAGAGAGCACCAAACTTGGCTGCTTTAGCTGGGCTCTTAGCAGGCAGGTTTTGCCAGGTACCCATAGAGGGGCAAAGTGAATTCAGGAGGAGAGTTTTGGCCTCTTTTACAGCGCTTTCACCCCCTTTAAGGCCAGTGACTTTTGTGTTTTCAATTCAAAGGGCTGGACACAGCCCTGCAGCTGCTTTTCTGGGCAATAATGCACTCACCACTCCCCACTGCAGCCCTCTTGGATCTCTCTTGGTAGGTCCGTATCTCCAACTGTGATTATCATCCACAGATTAATAGCATCAAGTTTCCTCTATACTTTTGTGGTTTTAACTCCTGTTTAGTTTGTAAATAAAAAAAACCTGGTATACTGGAAGAGAAAATACACATCTCCTGCTTCATTTGCCCTGGTTCTGTCCTGGCTGTGGTCTCAGGTCATTGCAGGAGAAGAGCTAGGTCTTCCTGAGTGCCCTGAGGCATCTGTAGGGGACTGAAGGGTTTCCCTGGCAGTTTGTAATAATTCTGTCACTCTCACCCAAATTACTATTTGTGCAGCACCCCACGGGGAGAGCGTGGCGTTGAGAGCTAGCTTTGGATGAAATTCCGTGGCGTTTTTCTTCACCTCCTAAAAATAAAACTGAAATGTGTTTTCTCTGGAGTGTTGTGGTTTAGGTTTTTGGAAATAGTGGTTTTTTGAGCACTCATATTTTGTGAGATGGCTTATCAGAGAATGTTATAATACCCTGTAGATATTTAGTACTTTTCTGAAAATTAAGACCTTTTAAGTTGAAGACTAGAACCAACAGGTTGCGTGTTACATTGGTGTATATTAATGTACTGAACATCACTGAAGTGAGTCTTGATTTTAGGTGGGATTTAACTGCAAGCACACAGTGACAGCACTACAATAGAAAATACAAAAATGAGAGATTTCTCTGAGGGAATGTAGTTGTAGCTTATATATGGAAAATCATTACTAAAAATAAAGCTTAAAAATAATTCTTAAATAGACCCGCAAGGACATTGTGTATATTTTTCTCTCATTAAAATTTCCTGTTGTCTAAAATCATCTTTAATTAGGATTGCATAACCTAACAATAAAACTGCTGAGGATTAGAACCAGCAGACATATTCAGCTCACGGCTTTAATTAGATTAAGCTCTTCATTGCCAGAAGTAAGAGATGGAGCATTAGACCTCTTTAACATTTAATCTGGAGAATGCTTTATAATTGTATTTAATATCATGAGGCAAAAGCTTACAGGGGAAAAGAAAAAAAGCAGTCTGCCAGCATCTTTTTATGTAATGCTTTCTTAGCTGTTTGTCACATTTTAAAGGCATATTGTTTCAGCAAGGAGTACCAACATGGGAGGGAGGGGGTCTCGTGTGTAGGCACAGTATCAGAAAAGTACAGACCCGCCTCTCAAGCAGCTTTGTCAGTAGCTACCTCCCTTTCAGCCCTCTTTAATCCTGTTTTCCTCAAGACCCGTGGAAAACATTGGAAAAAGAGTAAGTCTGGTAGGGCTTCTAGTAAATCCTCCCATCTGCCATCAGCCGTCCCAATGGGCGGGCTCACCAGTGCAGCGTGCTGTGCCTTGACATGTGTTCCTACTTGGTGTAGGATTGCTAATAAGCAAATTTTGGGGGGCTTTTTCGGGGCTGCAGAGTGCAAATTCCCAGTGCAAGCAGTGGGGATTCAAAATTACAGCTCCCCTGTCTCCCCTGCCAAGTACGAAGCCATCATGATCCAGTTACTGAGTTATTTTACTGAGCTTTGTTGTAATGAGCAGTGCTTATCTTCCAGCTAGTTCTCTGAGACCCTCAAGAGCATGGGAGGGAGTTTATCTCCACCTCCTTAGCAGCAGATTCCTGATGTGGGCTGTGGACAAGAATATTTGGGTTTGTTTGCTTCGCCAAAACAACCATGCAAGATTTAGTCACTTCTGCTCAGAGTCTGTACCACAACAGCATCCTAAGTGAAATCAGTCTGTGACCTCCCTCCTGCGGGCATTGCACACATTGTTTCTTTCCTCCTCACCCACAAGGCATAACAAAGAGGGCACAGCTGGACAGATGTGCTAAAGCAGTCACCAGCTAGCAGGGAAAGGGCAAAAGAAAATGCCTTGTATAAAGGTGGTCTCACTCTTGCTGCTTAGAACAGGCTCAACCTGGCTTATAAAGTTTCAGGTTCTTTTTGGTCCCTTCAGTGCCCTTCTGTTTTCCAGACTGTAGTGCAGATCCACACAGCTCAATGGAGAAAATAAATGCTGTTCTGTTTAACTGAAAGATGCCATTTATAATTAAAATGTGAAACCAAGTTCCTGAGCCCTTTAAATGCTTCTGTCCCAGAGATGTTTTGGTAAGGTTTTTGGGAAATGTTCTCTCTGGAATTTCAAAACATTGGTTTCCTCAATTCCCGTATTTCAACAGAAAAAGGGGTTGCAATAGTTGTGTTGATGTGAGGTGTGTGACTCCACTCCATCAGGAAGGGTAATAATAAAGTTACTCCAAATAGCACGGGTTTTAAGTTGCTCATAAGTTTAAGATATCTTTATGAATAGGCAATAATCGATGCCTTCTTCCCCGGGAGAGGAGGTTGCCTCTAAGGAGTTTGACCTTCCACCACTTTACAAAAGAGTTCAGATAACTAAACCTGTCCAAAGGTTGTTCTGCTGGACTAATAGAATCTGTCGTTATTCAGTTCCTGAAATTCAGTGGTAAATTACACTGGGGGAGCATTTGCCCTGAGCATTCATACCCAGATACACATGGCATGATCTTTTTAAATAAAAATGTTAGATGAAGGCAATGTAACCTTAAAGGAAAGCAATTCGTATTATCTCCTGTCTCATTTAAACCGGGTTCCTCTAAGTGAACCTCTCATCACAGACAAATCTGAGGGAATCACTATAATATGCATGCTTATTTCTAAGCAGAAAGGTTAATATTTCTAATTAGAAAGAGGCCTGCTAAGGTATTTTTAAATCAACTGTCTTTGATGATAAGAGCTTCTTAGAGATTTTAAACTTTTTATTTATTTATGTTGAAACCATTTCTTCCTCATTTAAATTCCACTGGAGAAAGCAGAGTCATCACAAATGTTTAGAGTCTGTAGGAAAGATGATAGTTTTCAGCTAGCTGCAACAGATCTTATTAAGGTTAAAGGCTTATTTTCCTCCCTTAAATGAGTATTCATGTGAAAAACATCATGTTTAAGGTTTCCCAGCAAGATTTGTGTTTTACTTGCACATTTAGAGATGACATTTGTAATATTTTCAGAGTGATCCTGATATTTTTACTTACCAAAGTTGGATTAATTTCAAAAGAAACTGGTTTCATCTCAAAAAGAGTTACTCTTGCAAATCCTAAGTTTCTGGGATGTGTATGGAATTAGTTTTGTTGGAGTTGTGGGCGATACTGTTTTTTTAATTATTGGCAAACTTTATGGGTACAACGAGCAGAGTGATCAGGTAACAATGGTAACCACACAACCAGCACAAACAGTCCCTTCATCCACAGGAAATTACAGGAGTCACAACTAAATTTAAAGTATCACCTGGGAGCAGGAGTGAAAATACACAGTTCTTGCTTCATCCTCCAAGATCTGTGGGGCAGGAGGGCAGTGGTGCTCCATCCTCTGGCTGCCTCATCTGCAGATCAAGCCCCAAACACAGATGTGGAGTTTGCCTTAGATTTCCCCCAGGAACAGCACCAGGGAGAGAGGATGTTGAGACATTGCTCTAATATTTGGGCTCTTTGATCTTCTTTGACAGAAGCTGCTGTTGAAATGCAAATGGTTTATTAATTACAGCACGGCACCTCACCGAGGAAGGGAATTGAGTTGTGCTGTAATTTATGACTCCAGCAAAAAAAAACCTCATGAAACTTTACAAAAACTGAGGAGTCTGGGGAAAAAATGAGTACTCAAGGCCAGATTTAGCAAAGCAGTTAAGCAACTACTTTTATCAGCCTGGTAAAGCAAATTCCTCCTCTCTTCTCCAGTCACTCTCTGTGTAGTTATTGTATGTTTCCATGTTTCCAGGGACTGAAGGAAGAATGAGAAAGTAACATCTTCCTGGAAAACAAACAAGCAAACAAAAATAAATAAATCCCCCCCAAACCAAACAAACAAAAAACCCACAAAAAAAGAAACATAAAACCCCCAAACCAAAACAGAATTCAGCAAAGAGAGAAGAAACAATCCTTCTTCTTGGGTGTGGTTGTCTCTCCTGGTAAAAAGACCCTAGCTTGCCTGGGATTTGATAATTTTGTTAGTTTGTTTGGATACAATCAGCCAAAGCTCTGGGATTTTACAGTTTAAAGGAAGTATTTTATTGAATTCATAATAACTGGCTTGAGGAACTATTTTTCAGCAAAATGGTGCAAGAATTCTACTGGTTTAAAAAAAAAAATCCACGTAACTATTGTGACACCATGGAAAACATCACCTCTCCACTCTAGAATCTGCCAGAGTTGGTGGTATAAGAAAGGCTGGCCCAACACAATACCCTTTGTGATTAAATTAATGTGATGTCAGCAACTCTTTCATATTGTCATTTCTGCGAAATAAGCAGACTTCTGTTTCTCTTCCAAAAATGAACATCCACTGATGCTGGTGCTCTTCATTCCTTACTTCAAACAGTGCAGCAGCACACAGTTCCACGGGGATATGGGGATAGTTTAAAGGGCTATAGCAGGCAGTGCACAAAGCAAAATAGTGCTGTTAGCAAAATTGGCCAGAAGGAAAATTCCCATATTTATATATCCCTATTTTCTAGAAAGCTGGATTCTTTCATATTTTCCTGCAGTTTGGGAAAAGCTAAGAAAACTTTCTTGCATTATCAAGCTATTTACTTTGCAAACATGGTAAGATGATGAATTCCATCAAGGGCAAATTCATAAATAATAAAGATTTCACTCTGTTCCCCGGTAAACTCCATGAACAGCTTTTATTTTAGAAAGCTCTTACAAACATCTAAGCCAAAATTTGTCTTTTGTTCCCTTTGACTTCTGATAGCAGTTCTGTGCACTTCCCTTTGCACATGAGGAAAGTTGCTGGCCAAATGCCCTTTGCAGGTGCTGTCAGTGGGCAGGTCTGGGGGGGCCAAAGCCACCCAGAGGAGGGGAGCACGGTCACCTCCTGCAGCACAGGGACATTACAATGCAGGGGCTGTGCTGCCCCAAAAGGTTTTGCTCTTCCTGCAAAGGGATTTTTGGGTTTGTCTCTTGTGGTTTGCATTCTTTGGAAGGAAACCGTCAGAGCTCAGGACTAATTGGCTACGGGATCGGCTGTATTCTCTAAAGTTAAGCTATGACTAAGGAAAGGCGTCTCCTAAGGATTAGATTTCTCTAAACTTAAACCATGACTAAGGCAAGGCCTTCTCCTAAGGGTTACCTTTCAGAGGAGGGCAGGCTTTAACAACTACTTGAAATCAGTGAAGAGAACTTGGAAATTTTCACAAGGGCAAGTGCACTAACTTAGCCTTTGGATCAAGTTCCACCTGGGGCAATTATTTCATCCTTCCCCTTTCTTACTTTGCCTGTGAAATTTCAACTGATGTTGGGTTTTTTTGCGTTCCCTCCAGAGCTGCTGTGCTGGGTTTGGTAGCACATCACAATTATTGCTTCCCACCCCAGCACTGGCTGCACTTCAGGGGTGGCACAGTAATCTGTTTATGTAGGCTCAGGATGTGTTGCTGTCTGTCTGATGAAAGGTGTAATACCGAAAGCAATTTTAATGTGTCAGTTGATTTTTATATATTTTATTTTTTTTAAAAAAAGTTTGATTTGGTTGTCAGAGCCTGTACCTAATGCTTGTGTTACTGTGATTGCTCTTCTTACAGCCTGCCAGGCCAAAAGAAAGGGATGAGCAGAACAAAATCAAAGTCACTTGAAAGAAAAATTGCCTCTGCTTTATAAAGAATGCAGGAAATCAAATGCATCCTAGATTTTCCTTTGAACTCTGATGTCTGGTAAAAGTGACCTTGGATGGGAAGAGGAGTTCTGTTTGCATTTTCTTTCATTTCTTTCCGTTTCTTTCATTTTTAAGGAAGAGGGAGGTTATTATACAGTTATATTTGCATTTTCTTATGCATATAAAAATGCAGATCTTTATTTTCTCTGCAAGACAGCTATCCTGAGTAGTTCAACTTATGTCCTCCTCAGAACAGAGTGGCAAAAAGTGTTTGCCAAATCTGTGCCAATTCTGTTCTTCATAGCATCAATTAACCGTGTGGTTTAACTCTTTGGGGAAAGAGAACACTTTTACAAAGTCTGGTTACATTACACCACAAATATAATTGCAATCCCTAATAAGTTCAGTAACAAAAACAGAGATAAACAGGCTTTTTTTTTTTTCTTTTAGCTGATATTTCTGAGATAAAATGAAAGCAACAGTATGAAAGTGCTGATTGTGTCTCTTTACAGGCCTTTTATGTACCAAAAAAAANAAGCAAGAAAAAGCTTGCCTTGAAAGGATTTTACAAAAAAAAAAAAAAAAAAAAAAAGAGCAAGCAACAGAAAATTGATTTATTTTTAAAGAGATTCTTGTCCTTTAAATTATTTTTGAACTGTCAACTTACATTATTGTTTAGAGTAATTTAAGTAATGCAAAAATATGGGCACCCTGCTGCATCAATTTACATCTACAATAAGAACATGAACTCCAGTGAAATTCAATCTAAGATTTAAAAAGGTAATGAGAGCAGGATTTGGTTCTGTGATTGTAGTAATTAATTAGCTAAGTTAGGTCTTTGTTTTTACTCTTGAAAGTCAGAACTCACTATAATATGTTGAGATGGAGGGAAGCCAGCTGGCATGTCCATTTCTATCCATTGACTAAATAAATACGGCATCATTAAATAATTTTCTGCAAATATAAAATCATAATTATCTTCTGTTCTTTGCCAAGGCAGTAAGCCCATTCTGAGTATGTCTCATTCCACTCTGTATATAACACTGACTGTTCTCCTGCAATGATTCCTGGGGCTTTGAGCACCCTGGTCTAGTGGAAGGTGTCCCCTGCCCATGCCAGGGCTCCAAAATAGTCAAGATATTGCCAAGCAGATTTTAGGTCCTGCAGAGTTGTACTTAAACATTACACAAGAGATGCCTACAAAAAGAGCCCACCCAGTAACTTGTCAGTGGTTTTCATACATTCATCTCTTCCACCATGTTTGGCTTTCTCTCAGATACAGCCTAATAATGTCATCTGAATCCCAGGGGGGTGGAAATTCTTTCTTTGGTTTTCTGCTTTTCTCTGGATATGTTGTTGAAATAGTAACTTGAGCCTCATGCTCACAAACCAGCCTCAAACTTGGCTTAATTAAAATTTGCAAAGACTGAGATTAAAGATGTTTTAATTTTTAAACATTATGCATTCTGCTTAAAAACTTCTCAACTCGTACTTTTTATAAAACAGAGCACACCAGATTGTGGCTACTGTGCTGAGAGGACAAGGGGGATCTGTGGGGTGATGCCTTGGGGGTACATATGGCACGATGCAGTGCAAGAAAAGGCTCAGACGTGGAAAGAAACATAAATTCAGTTGGAATGAAGTTTGTACACAAAGAAACATAAAGTTTGCAGTGCAGCTTTTAAGGCTTTCAGTGCAAGAGCAGGGAACCTGTGGGGTGCTGTGCTGTTTACAGCAGCAGTCGGTGGTACCAGCGTGATCCACCAGTGTGGTGTCTCTGCATGCTCCAGCAATTCTGGGTTTTGTTAAATGGAAGTGATGGGCTAATACAGAATGGAAGAGATCTGGGTCTGGAAACAGGGCCATCTCTGGAGTTTCTGTAGGTTTCTGAGTCGGCTTTTAAATATGTATTACAAGGGATACAGATGAAGACTCTGGGAAACCAGTTCCAATATTTGACTACACTCAGCGTGAGGATTTATTTTGCTTGCGCCTGATGAGAATTTCCTTTGCTGCAACTTGTCCATTGCCTCTTGTCTTTTCTCCTTGTAGCTCCAGAAAGAGTCTGGCTCTGCCTCTGCTACACCCACATATTAGGTAGTGACAGTCACCAGACTCTTCCTGAGCCTTCACTTCTCAAGGCTCAGTAGACCCAGCTGCCCTGGGCTCCCCTTGAACATCAAGCTTTGCTGTCGTGTGGGGTCACAGCTGGATTTGCTCCTGTTGGTCAGTGTCTTTCTGGTGCCAGGGAGCCCCAAACTGGGCACAGAACTGAGCTAGTACTTCTCTGTTGATACATAACAGTAGGAGGCTTGTAATTTTTAATGGAATTGGCTGGATAAAAAGGTCATGGTAAAAACTTGTTCATTTCTCAGTGTTATTAGAGCATCCATCAGACCATATTGATGTGCAATACTGCAGTAGGCAGCTCTGTGTCTTGGTTTTACTCACCATGTAGAAGTAAAAGGTGGACACTGCATATCCTACCCAGCCTTTATGAGAGCTTGGGAGATACCCAGTCTCTAATTTGACCAACGCAGAGAAGAAAATTTCCAAACCAGATGCATTTTCAGTTTTATATTTATTTGTTTAATTAACTGATAAGCAAAGCCCTTCTGTATGTAGAAACAAGTCAGTTTAAAAGCAAGAGTGGTCACATCAAATAAGCCTAATTATCAGACTATCACATCAGCAGCAGTGCCTTGAAAGGGTACAATAGATGGATAAGACAGAAGGTGACCGTGTTTTGGGTTTTGCCTTGTTTAGCAGCTCATGAGAAAACTGCTCTCTGAACACGAGGGTGGGTCAGAATGGAGCGTGCTAGTTCACCTCCACATGAACAATCCATTCCAGTCTCTTTGAACTGTTTGTTAGTACTAAAAACACACGGTGTTTGGTTGCTCAATCAGTAAAAATACATTGATATTCTGAGGCTCTGCCATCCCTCGGTCCGGCCACATTAAGTTCTCTTTATCATCTTCCTAAGATGCCAGGATGCTTGTTCAGTGTTCAAAAAGCTATCCAGATAATGGCCTGGAAGTCTTGGGAGTGTAATTCTGATGTCAGTTACTCAGCTGTGTTCAGAAAGGGTAAGAAATCTTGTTTTACAAAGAGCCGCTTCTCACTTTCCTTTAATGCGTCTCACTTTCCCTTCACGTTTCAGAATGCAGCAACTTGGCACTGAACAGCAATACATAAGAGAGTATTTAATTCACTGTTTAGCTCAGTCAAGCTTTTAAAAGTTTGTTTCTTCATAAAAGCATAATTCAGAGGATTATTTTTTTTTCAGTGCAGGCCAATTGCTTCATGCTAGTGAAGCAGAAAAGGCAGAGATTTGATAATGCTGTGATTTTGGAAGTGCATTTCGGTGTGTGTATGAAGGCAGCATCATTAGCCAGTCAGTTTTGTGGCTCTGAGTGCAGATCGCACTGCCAGCCAGCCCTACAGCGAAAGACAACGTAATGCAAAGGACTTCTGTTGTGAAATAATTCCTCAGGAATTTGATTTTTGTCTGCTCGGTCCTCCCTTCCTCTCAGAGGTTCATTAGTCTCCAGTGGAAGATGCAATATGGTTCTTGCCTTTTAAAAACTGTGTCAAAGGAATAATTCTAGCCACTTTTCATGCAGATACTTGAACACCTGTTTCTCCTTCATTTATCTGCCAAAGAAGATTAGTTCAATATAACACCTACTCATTTTATAGATTACTGCTGGGGGTGGTTTCAGCTGATAGTAATAAAGGTGAATACCACAAATGGCCTTTCTATAGGCCTTAAGCAAAACTACATGTAACAAAATCATAAGATGCGTGGGTTGTATGAGGATTTTGCTTTTACATTAAGCTAAATTTAAGATGCCATCATATGTAACTGTCGTGTTTCTTCATAGTGTATCCATCTGAAATGTACACCACCCCCACATTCTGGGAGCCTGCTCTTTACCATGGCAAATTCAAATAGCTTGCACTCAACCCGTTTCAAGGAACCTTGCAATATTTGCACATTATCAATGTCATCTTTTCCTGCTGCTTATTCCTCATTTGCAATTATAATAATCCATGATATTTCAGCCATCTCCACAGCAACTAATTATGATGGTAGAAATAGAATGGCATCTATTTCTATTATGCAACAGAAATAAGTGAAATTTCACAAAAATAAATCATCTAAATCTTGCTGATGTAAAAAAAGGATCAGGATAAAGTTGAAATAGAAGAATATCTAGATAGAGTTAATAATTAAATTATTATTTCTTCACTTATATCTGAAATCTGAAGCTACATGATTAATATTTTAATTAATGTATTTATAACATGACATTTTTATAATCTTCAGAAAACTATTTCAAGGTGGTGCCAGCTTTCATCACACTTGTAATTGTCCATGGAGCAGTGAGTTGCAGCCTCTCTGTTGTTCTTGTGTGAAGTATTTGTCAAAATCTGCAAAGGAACATGACTTTATTCTCTTTGTTAAAAAACCCTCTCCAGGTCAGGCCATTACCTGACACTGGGCAGAGTTTCAGATTCACATTCCACTGTCACTTCATGTTCTATATTGTCAGAAAGCAATCAATAATAATTAAGGTTTTCCCAACATGCTCTTGTACTTCCCAGAACTGAAAGAAGCAAGGGGGGAAAAAAATAAGAGAAGTCTTAACATTCTGTGAAATTAATGAGTGAAAAATACTGAAGCCCAGATTGAAGAAGGGGTTCTAAGCCTGTATGCCACACAAGCTAGAGAGCTACTTTAGCAGCCAGCACTACACAGGCCATGAAACCTGAATCCATCTTTGTAATTTTAGATGTCAGCATGTTGAAGTCTGTATTACTTAACAGGTTTGATTTAATCATGCAAGAAAAATTCCCTGACGTGCATGGTAAGGAGATAAAATTCAAGTTCCTTTCAAAGGTCTATCAGCTGCCTTTACACACTTCCCGACAATTAGATAATTAAACAGTTTTGTGTGTTGGGATTGAGGGTGTTTTCTCCTAATTCATTAAACAAATCCTTTAAAGATAAATATACTCAAGGACGGGCACAGTAGATCAAACCAAAGTCTGTGGTAACCCCGTACCGTATCTTTTCTTGCAGTCAGTGGTTATGTGATATGCAAGAAGCAGGGTAAGCATCTATTTATCCAATTCCTAACTTAACAAATCAGATTGCAGCACTCAGGAATTCACAACCTGAGAGCTGCATCCAAATTAAGGAGCCACGTGTGGATTGACCCTCCATCACTTTGTGGCATTGGAACCAAATTACACTGTTAGCCTTAATGGATATTTCTTGCAGTAAAGTCCACCATGAGAAAAGACACTGTACACAAAAGCACCCTTTTATTTTTCCCATTTGCACCCTGCTAATTTTGCTGGGTGCTCTTTATTTCTCTGTATTGTTAATGACTCCAGATCAGGAGCAATGGGTCATGAGCATCTCAAAAGGCAAAAGCCCTCATGGCCTGAGTTTTCCCTGACCTTTGGATCTGGAAGAATGCAAGGACTGTGAGGATTCTTTGAAGGGCCATGCCAAGCCAAGGGAGCCCTGACTGGTGCAGGTCCCACCAGAGGGTACATAGAATATGTGCACTGCTGTTGGCCATCCCGTTCTGTGCCTTGATTTTCCTTCAAGGGAATGACCTGGTTCATGCAGAGTACAGCCTAGGGGAGTCACCATGTATTTTTGTGACTAACAGGTGGACCAGGACCTTGATATAAAAGAAAAGATGAGAAAAAAGCACAGTTTCACTCTTATTCTTTATTGCTCTACAAAATACCCCATCTGTTTAATGATTCTTTCTCCATTTTTTCATAGTTTTTTTTAGTTTTGATGTATCTTTTTGGAGACAGATGCCCAGGCTTGTGTTAGCTCTAGACTAGTACACTAGCACAAAGGGGCTGTATTTATTTCCTAACAATTCCAACTTTCTGTTCCTTTTTTTTTTTTTTTTTAATTGCCCCAAGCATTTAGATGATGTTTTCAGAGGATTTTCTGCAGAGTTTCCAAGCAGTGTCTTCTGAGTGGGAATCACTAATTTAGCTGCTAAATATGTAGAGTTAGGGCTGCCTTTTCCCAAATGTCTTTTTTGCTCTTACCAATGTTGAATTTTGTCACACATCATTTAGCATCATTAGATCTTTTATAGTTCTTTGCAGTCAGCCTTAGTTTTGACTGCAGTCAGCAAGTTTTGCCATCTCCCTGTTGTCAGCCTTTCTAGAATGTGTCTTTGTGAAGAAGGCAGCAGGTAGCAGGGCTACATCCCTCTGCTTCTGTATGGGGCATTCCTCTTTGATTTCTGCATGTTATTAATCCAATTAGAGGATAATCACTCTTATCTAATGCAATTTTAATACCTCCAATCACCTTAACACAGGGGGTTTGGAACTCTGGAGATGCCAACATGGAACAAAGCATCTTCATTCATTGACTTCTGTGAACTTCCTCCCTAAAACCCTCTCTCACCCTTCTGTTCTAGGTCTCCATTCCTAGCTCTAGTCAATCCAGCTGTTCCTACACTGGTGATATGGAGACCAGGCTTACTGTTCTAGAATTCCCAGGTGACTTTCAGACTCTGTAGAACAGCAGCTTTCTATTTGCCATCTCCCACTTTTGTGTCCTATTTGGGCTACATGTCACACTAACTAGTTCATATTTGGTTTCCTGGGGAGCTCTGGGAGGAAAACTCTCTGGTCATGGCATTTTGCTGCTCTCGATTTTATTGATTCCTTTAAATAAAGTTTCTCCAAGTGACACTTCACTTAGAAAGACTTGCACAGCTCCTTGTAAAGAAGATTTTCACTCTGCAATTCTGCTGAAGCTCTTCAGGGTTAGCACCGCTGTGAAAAGTATTTGGTTTATTTACCAGGGCCTTTATGCTTCTGGACCATTGCTTTTAGCCTTAGATATTTATGAATCTACCAATTTTCTGTTTGGTTTCCTACACATTTAACTAAGCAGGGACACTTACACTGCAATACTGAGATGTGAGATACCATTACACCATTATTTTATACAATATTATCTAAATTTATAATATGATTGCGCTGTAAGAAATGTCCAGACTGTTACCATACCTCCTTCACTGTCCTTCCTGCCTCTTATTTTCCAAGTTTGTCTCTTACATCAGTGCTTTAGTTCAAAACTGTTGCCATCTAAAGGTGTTTGGTATCTCCATCTTTGTCTCCCCATCCCAGACACACAAAACCACAAAAAAATATAATACAAGCGTAAAAATGCCTTATTTTCTCAGATAACTGAAGCACTTGCTGGAGAGGTGCATAACATCATTTCATAATTGGTGGATTCTTTATTTTTTAAAGATCTCTGTTTGAAATAATGGAATAACTCATCCTATGCAGGGTGGTGCATGCCAAAATCACATGGAGCTGCCCTGCATTCCTGTTACTGGAACTGAAACCACAACTGGGGTTTTTTTTCAGTCTGTTGATTCCAGAGGGCTGCCATGTAACAGTGGAAAGTTTTCCTCTATCTGGAAATGTTATCTTTTCACCCCAAAGAAGCAATAAAATCAGATTCAAGACTCTAAATGTGTAAAACATGCTGAAATTGCATGTGGGCCTTTACTGGAGCTTGAACTGTTATCAGCTTCCAAGCCAGAAAGTAGACTGTGCTATTTTGGGAGATAAGACACTGGTGTTAAAGACACTTCATTTTTTTTTTCCAGCATTATGTCCCAACCAGCCATTGCACAAGCTGCAAATATCATCCAAATACAATTGCTGGATGCTGTGACATCTGCAGTTCGAGAATCTTCTTATTTTGGAGGAAGTGTTTGTTTCTTTGTGATTCAGACTTTCCTATAACCGAGTATTAAAGGAATGATTCCCTCTTTGGCTCCTACCAGAGGTCTGTGTCAAAGGGCTGATGCCAGTTCACTCCAATAACAAATGCACTTTGAATTTGGGTGTGCTCAGTCGAGGTTTTCTGGGTGTACAACAGTAGTGATGGTTTCCAAGAAGTATGTTAAATATGCACAATATCTCTCTCAAAACAGTCCTAAGCCAACAGATTTAAGTAGGGATTTCTTAGTTGCAAGCTATGCTTTGTGTCATTTATTTTCAGCACAGATATCCAGCTCTCCCATCTTTTTTGTGTGTCACTTTTGGAGGCCACATTAATTATTCCAGTGCAAGTGGAAAACTGGCATTTACTACAACAGAGTTTGAGTAATGTGAAGATGTTTTTCCCAAATCTCTGTGTGGTGAAATAGGAGCATCCAGCAGACTAAGCTTTTTTCACTGTAGCCAGAAGAGGTGTTTGTTAGGGAGTAAAGCACTGGATTTACACATCTGTCTGGCAGTGGGTAACAGGAAATACATGTTTGTAAAGTTAAAGCTGTGAGGTAAAGGAAGGTGTAAAACTACTCAGCAGTCGGCTGTTGCTGTAGAAAGAGTTGTGCCACTTGTCTTGGCGAGCACAGCTCTGTTTTCTCCAAGGTGGTGATGCTCCCAGCTGGCAAACAAGAGGACCAAATACTTGGTTGTCATCTTCTAGTGGTCTGTCCAAGCATTCTTTTCCCCTTCTTATCATCAGCCTGCCACTGTTTTGGTTTTATCTCAAGATGCCCCCCCCTTTTGCTGTCCCAGGAAAGCTGACTCCTTCACCCTCTACAAGCTACACTGGAGCATCCAGTTTCCTGACATCTGCTAGACGTCTTTATGTAAACTGTGCTCTGTATTTTGCCATCTGGATGTGTTGTCTGATGAGCAGCAAGACCAAAAGCAGCAGCTTGCCTGGTTATTTATATCCCACGTGTAACTCTGTTATGGAGAGAACCCTCCAGAGAGTTACAGGAGTCATTACCTTATTCCAGTTATGCCCACTATGGTTTTTGCTTTGAGGGAGGTCCCTGGGACTATTATGCCCCAGAATATTGCAAATAAACAGTTCTCCCATTGCAGATGACACTGCAGATCCCTACTGTAGTATCATAGGTCTGGGTACCATCTTCTCAGGGTAAAGGAAACACCCTGCAGATATCTCACCCAGCTCTTCACTAACTTGCTTTTAGCATAGTTGTTGTCTGCTGTCTCTGCAGAAATCTGAGACTGCAAGGTGCCTAAAGCAGGTTGAGTCACTTGTTAAAAACAGCCATTCTTTGGGATGCTGCTGATGTTCCTACATATTTTTTTCCATATGGCATCACTCACCCTGTCTGGTTGCAAAGGCTTGATGCATAGAACTCGTATTCTTACTGGTTTTGATGCTGCAGCTTCTGCAACTAAGAGCTCCTGTTGTTGTGCAGGAGCATGTAGGGTAAACCATCATTTGTGAACATGTAAATGGCTCTCCTATTGCAAGGATTGGGCCAGGTACCTTTTGCTGGTGCTTAGGACACAGCCTCATTGCAGTAAGAACTGTGGTGATAGGAGTTATGCTCAATTTATCTTTAATCTAGCTTTAGCTGCTTGGGGTGCTGGTAGCAGCACGGACTTCAGCATGGGCTGTTCTAGCCTGCTAGGTTTCCTGCTTGGATGAAAGCCTTCAAATAAGTCAGTACCACCCCCTCAGTACCATTTTTGATGCCTTAATTAAACAGTCTCAGAGTGCTCAGGGTATGACTTTCCAGCCTGTAGTCACACTGTAATTGCATGACATGGTGTTACCTTGTTGCAGATTTCTTAATTAACGTACAGAGCTTTCTGTTTCATTATAGTCATAGAAAGCAATCCCTGTCAGTGTCTCAGTTTTCCAGCTCTTGACTTGGTACTACCTAGGAATTAATGAAAACACTGGGCAGCAGTTCAGAGGGATGAACAGGAGGGATGTGTATTCTTCATTGTTGGCTTTCTGAATTTCTCCCTGACTCGTTGTATGGCACTTCTCAAGTGTGACTAGAAAAGCAATTATGTACAAAAGGTATGAAAATGCAAATCTGTCCAAAATCCAATTGATAGACTATCACAGTTGGCTGACACGGTAGAGTCCTGGGTTTGTTTATTAGCTGGGCACCTGAGAGTGGTGACATTTTTCTTAAGGTGTCTACAGTCTTGTGTTCTTTTCAAATCCAATTTCTTAGTTTGTTTTTTTTTTTAATTTTTTCAAACACACACCTTTTGTTATATTTGTCAAGGTTTCTTGTTTTATCTCCTGTTTTCATGTATTCATCTTCTGCCGGGCTCGCTCTGCTGGGCCCGTGAAATTCATTATGTTGGATTTCTTTGGCTCTAACTTGAAATTTAGTGCTTTCCTTAGGGAGGCACATTCTTTAATTGATTTTTTTTCCCCCCAGTCCTATTCTTGGATTAGATTTCTGGTTTATTTAGTTCAAAAAAAAGTAAGAGCCGTTATGGTAGAGTTGTTCAGATTCAGTTCATGTTTGCCAAATTCTTGGTTGTATGCCGTGTTCCTGAGCTGTGTTACTGTGTTGTCATCTCTCTTAGTGTGCTTTGCAGTGTCTTGATTAACTCTTGCAATTCCATAGTTACAAATTTGCATCCACTTTTCTCCCAAATCCATCTTCTGGGACTTTACATGCAGAGTGATCAGTTCAAGTCTGGAGTTTTCTGAAGGCTGATTTCAGCTTCTTCCCCAGCTTTACTTTCTTTCTCAATCAGTAAGGAAAAGATGATTGAATTTTTATCTCTAGTTACCAGGTGTGACAACTGTTACACCTCCTAAACTCTCCTGGTTAGTAACTAGGAATTTTAGAAGTGACCCTGCATTCTCAAAGGAATGTTCATATTTTTACTGTGAATTTCAAAGGCTCACCTGTCACAAGGTTTACCATGTTCCCAGTCCAGTGCTTCTAACTGGGAATGGACTGGTGTCTTGAGCTGATCTGAATTTGAGTGGAAGCAAAATGCCCTAACATCGTCTTCTCTGTGCTTTTACATAGTAGTAATCTAAAATAAATCCAGTTGTACTTGCAAGACTGGAAATAAAATGCAATCGTTTGGTAGGAGGGGGTTAATTTTATTTTTGCCTCTTTTTCCTGTTATTTTATTTGCCTTTTAATTACAGAGTAACAAATTTTAAGTCTGAAAGGGTAATTTTCTAGCCTAGAGTGTTGGGCCCAGGACACCCAATAGGTGCTGTTGGTGCTTTACTACTGATATAGCCAGTCACAAACCAAGTTGTTTCAACTTGTCTGTACCTCACTTTTCCACTTCTCTAATTATGATAGTGGTTTGCTTAAAGAGTGTTTTGAGTTACTCTTCAGTGTGGCATCAATGCTGGGTCTTGTTCCTGTATTATTAGTTTGAAAGGCAAGCACAATCCATATTTAGCACCAAGCAAAGCAAAGCAAAGCAGTTATTTCACCCAACCTGTGTTTTGGCCCTGGTCAAACCCCAAGCAGAGCTGGGTGTCGTGCCACAGCTTTTAAACCAGTCCCAAAATTAATGTGAGCTGACACATCTGCATTTTTTCATCAGCTCTGTCTGAGACTTTCATCTACAGCAGAGTTTCCTTTCTTAAAACTAGCTTTGATTTCGGGAGTGTAATCAGCCCAGTTTTTATGAGTCTTTTATCTCAGCTACTCACCTTTAGCTTCCTTGACAGTAGTCAGTGAAGCCTAACAGGCACTTCCAAGGTGCAGTGCAGTCTTATTTAAGGTTAATCATGCCTCAGACTTGCTCTTAATATATAAGGAGGTCAACTCAGAAACCCACAATGCAAAAATTCATATCAGATGAATCCTGCTCCATTTGATTGTCAACAAAGTTGGAAAAATTTCAAGATGATGTGACGTGTTTTGATGCATAATCCGATCACATCTAAAAATGTCTCCTTCCTTACATGTCTAAAGGAAATATTGATGGTTGTTTATCTAAATATTTGCAAAGCAATTGGTTTGCTTGTTTCTAATTATTCAGATCTGAATTATTAGCAAGGCAGATTCCTATTGAGCACAAGTGTAATTGATGCACCAGAAAGCTCCCACACTAAGCTCCATCCTATAACAACCTTTGCTTCCTAAAATCATCACGAAGATTATCCTGGCCTCTGAAAGGAAGAATTTATGCAAAGCAGCCCCTGGTGCTTTTTAAGACAAAGGCCAGGGGTTAAGGTTGAGATCTGACTGGGGCTTAGTTTCATTTGTCAGATGACAAGAAGAGGCAGAACTTGTTTATTTAGTCCTCCCCTTGGTTTAAGCAGCAACATGACAAGTTCCGCAAAGGAGGCTGGTTTATTCTTATCTTGAATAATAATATTCATTTATTAATTTCTTATTATGTCCTATAGATGCAGGTTGGAATAGTTCATCTGAGTTGTTTTGGTCTCGGAGGGAAGGATGGGAGGGACAGAAAGGTTCCATGTCCTGACTGTGTAAATGCCTCTCTGGCTGGTTAATGGAGCAGCAGAAGCCCCTGGTACAGAGGCAGCAGTGAAGCTTCACCTGCTCAGCTGGAGGAGCAGCCCCCAGTCACTGCCAGCCCAGAGCACGGCATCTTATCATAGGAATAAAGAGAAATTTGCCCTTGATTTCCAGGATGGAGGGGCAGGAACTCCTCCTGACCCTGTCGAGGCTTTGCTGATCTTAATGGGTGTGCCAGTGAGAAGAGCTGCTTGAGCAGCAGAGGGGCGCTGCTCCTGAGGGACGAGGTCAAAACTGTCAGCTCAGAAACATGAATGAAAACATTGCCCACTGTTTCTTCATCAAAGCTCTGAAAGAAACAGCGTGCTGCAGAGCACACTGCCAAAATCTGTATGATTATACCACAAAACACATATAGGCTCATTTCTATAAACCCGTAACGGAGGGTTTCTTGGAGAGTGGATGAATTTGTTATAACTAGTTTCTGGCATAAGTAGATCCCATAAAGAGGGCTTAATGCTTATTTCTAGTCTCCTGGAAGGTTATACAAATGAAAAAAAAAAAAATGAGGCTAATCGCCAAGGAAAATCACTAATTAAGTAATACATCTTTTGTTAAATATTAATTATATTTCATTTTTTCCCATTGCAGAATTTACACAGTTCTCATGAATCAAGGATTAATTTAGAGGTTTATATTTATCCTCTGCTCTGAATGGATCCCTTCTTAGTTGAGAGTGAATGAATTTCTTTTGTATCAGCTTTCTGCTTGAAAAGAAAATCCTTCGTAAGAGAACTGGCAACCTTTGCCAGAGGAATCCAGACCCAGTAAAGCATTTCATTGTTCAGTCTGTTAGATCCTAATGAGTTCTGCATTTAAGTGCTTGTATTTTTTCCCCAGCTGATCCAGCAGTAGCATAGCAGGTTATGCACTTAAACGTACAACACTTGTTTGGGAGGAAGATTTGTATTAAAGAAAGGCAGCGTGTTCCATAGTTTTAGTATAACATCTGTTATTATCATTCAGTGCTGCTCTTAGCCCAGCATGCCCTTCCTCTAAATATCTTATTAATTAAACTGGCTTAGTAGGAAAATAATTAATACTTTAAGTCCTGTACTTACTTAGAAAGGATTTAGAAACTGAAAAAATTGGTTTTGTCTGAGCTTCAGCTGGAGGGTCGTGGGTTTTTTCATTCTTGAACACAAGCAGATTACAACTGAAAGGAAGTATCTGAAAAGCCTGTATATACACACACGGTCTTCCAAATATATGTGTTCTATGTTTGAAGTTCTGCTAACCTTCAAAAATGGTCTACTCCTTTGAGAAGCCTCGGTCAATACTGGAGAGTCTTCCCCAGCAGCTGGTTTGGAAGAGTTGCTCCTGCACTCCTTCCAAATGCCCTGATAGCCCTTTTTAGCACTTGATTCCTCACAAGCCTTAATTCCAGTCTGCAAAATTACTTATCACTACTGCAGTCATGTGGTGGGACCTCCCTGCCATGAAGGTCCCCAGTAATGCTCTTACCTTGCACAGCCAGCTGTTGGCAGGGCAGGAGGGTGAGGCAGTGAACTTGGGTGGATACCAATGAGTCTGTGTGCAAACTGTGCATCTCTTACTTGGCTCTTTGTGGTCAAATACACAACCTGTGTCTCTGTTTTGGGGCAGTGCTGCTTTCTGGATGCAGAAACTGCTGCTTTGCTGCTCATTCACCCACCTTGGTCTCCCACTGAAGAGCAAGTTCAGGCAGACTGGGTGCTGTTTGCTGCTTACACTGACAGAAAATTACTTTCTGAAATCTGTTGGAAAAGGTGTTGAGTGCCAACAAATAGCTTTTTTTAAGTCAGTCAAGGTTTTAACAGTTTCTTTGGTGGGAGAAAGCTCGGGAATTAGCTGTAGTTTGTTCTGGGTTTTTTGTTTGTTTTGTTTCTTGGGAGTTTTGTTTTGCTTTGGTTTTTTATGAGAGACTGAGGGCAGCTATTCTTAAGGAATAAGAGGAAAGAGCTTTAAATGCTGTACCAGAACCAGACCATTTCAGCACAGGAAAAGGACAGGTTGAGGAGCAGGCTGCAGTGTGACCCTGATTGTTGGGTCTTTCTATTCAAAAGCACATTAGAAACTTAAAAGTTGATGTTTCACTGAAAGTCAATTGAGGTGCCTGAAAGCACTTCTTCAAATGGGTCTAAGGCACTCTAGAAAATGCTGTGTTATGTCAACAGTCTCTAAAATCAAACTGCATCATGTGCTTGGTTAGTGAGTGTGGGGTCTTGTGCCTCAGCAAAAGGACCTGCCTTTAATTCTGATCCATGCTAGAGTTCACAGCGTGTGTTTAGGGGAGACCAGAGTTTTTATTAGCTTCTGAGTCCTCTTTGTCCGGAAGAATACATGTTCAAAGCTGATTTTAGAAACAGGGAAGCCTAAATTTATGCTATGAAGAAGAGTGAAGCCAAGCTGGCCTTGCTCATACTAAACCCTAAGCCTCTGACAGCAAATCAGTTGCAATGAGCGCGGTTTGTCACTATAAGCACGGCTAATTCATCAAATAGCAGTGTCCCTCTGGGAACGGCCAGCACAGAGCAGTACCAGAAAAGGTTACACCCTCCTGTTTGCCAGGCTGGAGAGAGGGTTTCCAAGCCTCTTTTGCTTTAATTCTGCCTTGGGCAGACTGGAGATGCTAAGTCCCAGCTCATTTGTGTGTGCGTGCATCTGTGCCGGCTCTGATGGAGGAGCATATGGCAGCAGCGATTTGCCCTTGACTGCGCCTCTTTTTTGGCAGGCACAGGGTTGTCTCTCGCAGAGCAGGTGCAGTCGCAGCCTCTCGTGCACATCATCGCTTCTTGCCCCCCTTGCTTGCTGGTCTTTGCCTGAGTGCATGTCCTTTGTGGTGTTTTTGGTTAATTGGACATTGTTTTAATCACCACTGAGCTAAAGAAACGTGTATTTTCTGCCTGCTGTTTTGCTGCCTCGGTGACCGCAGTCTCCAAGCAGCCGGTGCAGAACTGGGCTGGTCAGTTCTGCTGGAAAGGGCAGTGGCTCTCACTGGAATCAGTGGCAAAGAAGCCTTGGCTTCCATCCTCTTCCATGGCCATGGCCATATTCTACCACATCTTTCATTGGCATGACCCTTTGTGTTGCCTCCTTTCTTACCTTTCCCTATTCAGTCTCTGCAGTAATTTCCTTTTTCTCCCTTTGCTGTCTGTAATTCTCCACAGAAATGCCTGGGTCATATGTCAAAATCAAGCAATGGGAGTGCAGGTATGCCCTCAAATCAGTCAGTCCATAGCCATTTCTGTCAATAGCAGCCTCACTGCAGCAGCAGCAGACAGATTCTCTGGACTGCCAGTAGCCTTTGTTTTCAGATGCTAAACTGCCACTGACTTGAAGAGGAAAAAGAACATTTTTTTTAAATGCCTTAAAAGGCATAGAGCCTTTTAAAACAATTATTTCTCTTCTTTTCTATTTATATTGACCCTTATCCTTTGCTTACAGCTTTGGAAAGAAAAATGTCAATGAGGCAAAGCAGAGAGGAGCTTATAAAACGAGGAGTGCTGAAGGAAATTTTTGATAAAGGTAAGTGTTCTTCTTTTCACATTAAATTGACATCCCATATAGTTTTACAGCCAGGCATTACACTATTGTAACACTGGGAACTGGGAACAGAGTCCTGAATTGCAAGACTGCAGAGTAAGGTCTCCTAACACCCCTCTTGATTCTGCCATGGTCTGGCCCTCTCTGTGGGGTACATGTCATAGCTACTTAGCAAATAAAAATGGAAGCTAATCAGAAATGTGTAGCAGTAGAAATAAAACTCACAGCAACAGGCAGTGGTCACTCACTGCAAGAGAGCAAAGCCTATGCAGGCTGTGCAGAGATGGAGTGGGTCCATGCCTGCTCGTGTTACCGTTGTCTGGTTGAGTCCCTTTGGGATGAATTGTTGTGGTAAAGGGAAACATTGAAAGGTTTGGGATCCTGAAGAGCACAGAACAATGTACTTTCCCCTGAAACAGTTCAGAAGAGACAATAATTCCTTGTTCAGAATAATTAATTTGTTGAGTTGGTCACGTCTTATGCAAAATGCCATTGTTTTACAAGCATCATTGTTTTACACTGCTAATGCAATACATACTTGACATTATTATGAATGTGTCAATCTTTAACTGCAGCTTTTATTTGTTTTGCTGCTTCCCTTGTCAATAACTAAGGCAATTAATGCAACAAATTACATAAAAACATGACGAAGTTGCCTCTTATTCTCAGAACTTCTGCATATGCTTTAAAACCTCATTAATTCAAAACCTAGAAGTCTTTAACAATACCAGTACAAAACCTGATAGAAGTCAATAGAAGTTATAAACTTTCACATATATTAGAAACATGCTCTGCTTTTTAAATTTGGGAGCGTTTAAATCTGCTACCTATTTTTTAGTCTAGCTTAGTGGAAAATTAAAAATCTACTAACCCAATCTTTTCACTTTTTTAAATGGAAAAAAATTGCAAAGCAAACAAAACAAAAAATAGGGTCCTTTTATACAGTTAAAGGCATCTCAAGGAACAATCTTCTCTGTGCAGCCTGACTCTGCCTTGCACACTGAAACTCGGGGAGATTCCCTCTGCATTGCTGCCAGTGCCCTACAGATTTCTCTATTGATCAAATAATGCTGTAGTTTGTAATTTTCTATGTCACCTTGTGAAGCAGCTACTAAGCTGTCTGGAGGTCTTTGAAAGAAAAGAACTCATTCCTCTTTATAGTAATTTTTCACCTTTTCAAAGCTGATATGAAACATACACCACTGCTTCTTATTTCCAGTGCAAAAAGAAGAGACATTGGACTTTCCCACTGTCAAGGGCCACTAAAAGGGAAACTACAATGAAAAACAGTTGGACTCCTTAGTCAGTGTCCTACTTTATTCCTGCTGGTTGCAAACATAGGAGGCTAAGAATTGGTGCCCCTCCCTGAATGAAAGAGGTCAGGCAGAGAAGAAAGTGGTAACACACAGGAATAACAGCAGTAATCAAATAGCTTTGATGCTACAAGGATATGAGCAAGGCAAGATGTGTAGAGCAACAACATTATTTCCTCCAGTGGTGTAATAATCTGAGAGTCATTCTAATAAAGGCTATCATATCTCAGTGTGAACCTTAAGTGGCAGTAACATTTTCCTTGTAATTCCTGTTAGGTAATCTCTAATCCTTCAAGAAAACACAGCAGACTTTCAGCCTTTTGCAGCAGAAGGCTTTATTTGATTATGATAGCACCTTCCATGCCAAGAGGCATCTTGCATAGACAGTAGGTGTAGCCAGAATACTAAATCTCTTTGTCTCCCACTCCTAAGAGGTGAACAAAGCAGGCACAATCAACCTGTGAGCAATTTTAGCCTTTTCTTTCTTAGAAAAATCCATACAGTTCGAAGGAAACTTAGTGTGGACAGACTGACCCAAGAACCACAGCCCTGGTGTGTTGCTTAGTGTTGGTTCTGTCATGTCTCCTGTGTTGAAGGAAAACAGGCTTAGTTTGTTTGCCTCCTGTTTCAAATGACTCTCTGACCTGTTTGCTCCAGGATTTGCTGGCTTTTCAAAGGACTTGGTGTCAGCCAGCTGGTGCAAGTTAGCAGAGTGCAGTAAGTCACAGTATTCACACTTGGGAGGGTCACTGCAGTCCAGCTGCTGTATTTGGAAAACAAGAAATGCTTTTATCACTTCAGTGACCCCCACACTTACACCAGTCAAGTGAAACTGCTCCAGACTGAACTGCAGGGAGCTCTTTTTTTGCTAAGGGCCAGACTCATAACTTCTGTTATCTTCCATTTCCAGGGCTCTGTGACTTGAGTATTCTGAAAATGTAGGCAGAGGTTATAATTTCTTCAAATACTCCGTACTTTTGGATAATAGTAAGTTGAAGAAGTACCTGATGAGGCACCTGCTGTTCTACCAGTTTGTGGGCAGGCAGTGCTGAGAGGTTAAAATTACCACATCCACCTGCAACACAGAACACACCTCAGCATTTGGAATAACTCCATTTTTGCTATACCATTGCTCTTGCACGTGGCTAAACACCTTTGATTTTCACGTGAAGGTGTAACCATCCCAAAAACATCTATCTTTGGAATTGCCCTCTGATCTAAGAATTAAATCTATTTGTAGTATTTTGATACCTCTTCTTTTGTCTGAACGTGGATGAGACTGCCTGTAGTGTGAAATTTCTGAACACGAGTGTGTATTGATTGCTTGCTCCAGAAGCAAGGGTACAATAGTTTTTCAAGGAAGCATAGGCAGTGTTCATCTCTCATACTCTTGCATTTTTATACTCTTTATCTAATCAAAATGGGGCGTTTAGACTTGAATTTCAAATAATCTAAATCCTGACAAGCTTTGGATGTGTTGCACTTATGTGCTGAGGCAAGTTTTGTGGCAGTGTGTGAGGACAAGCTTGAAGAAGTGGTTTTGGTAATGCAGCAAGGAGGAAGGATGGCAGCCACTGCAGTTTTGCTGCAGTGAAATCAAATGTTTTGAACTTCTCCAGAGGCAGTCTGTCTCATGGGATCCCAAAAAATGGGGTCTGCTTAGAGGCTGAGGTTGAGGACAATCCCAGCCATTGTGCTAAGGTAGCCACCAATGCTGGGAAACAGCTCCAGGGGGAGGTCTTGATCATGTGCAAAAGCATTCAATTTTCCATCCCCTACCCACAGAAGTCATGGCAGAAAAGGACAATGAATTTTTCTCTGCTTTTCCTATCCTCTGCCATCAAGAATGCTTGCCTGGACAGTCTTACTGGGAAGAAGGCAAATACTGAAAGAGACAACCCAGAAAAAAAAAAAAAACTCCCAGGATTTCAAACTCTCCATCTTGACTTGCACAACCATTTGCCCATAGGAGGAGTGCATGAGCACGGCACTTTTCAGAGGTGCAAGAAGTTCCACAGTTGAAGGTATTCAGAGTAAAAGAGACAGTGAGAGGAGAGGCAGAGCTACAGAATGAAGGGCACAAAGGGACCGGTCTGTGTCAGGCAGCATGATGCACTGTGGGCTGCCTCACACCAGGCACTTCTTTAAAAGTTCTGAGAGTGGAAATGGCAGGTGAGTTCAGGCAATTTTTCCTCTGAGGTGCTGTTTCTTCAGAGCCTTCAGGGGTGCAGAGTCTCCTGAGTGAGAGAAGAGCAGCCTTCATGTGCTCCTGTTGCTGCTGCACAGGTCGAGTGACTCTCTCAGGGTCCCAGATTCAGCTGATGTTATCAAAGCTCATGCACTTAGGGGAAGTCATTCTCCACTAAGTAGCATCAGGCCTGTGAAAACACAGCAAAGGATTTAGCAAGTTTGAGAACAAAAGGTTACCTGTGTTATCACTGTGCAAAATTAACATTCAACTCATAGCCAGTTCCTGAACGTAATGAATTCATCCATGTAGATGTAACAATCGCATTACCGGGATTCTTTTCATTTGTATGTCAGCTGACTAGAATAGCTTTAGGACTTTAAAAATAATAGGTAATTTGCTTTTTGTATCTGGTTGTCAAGCATATCTGTGATGCAGGATTAATTCACACTAAGACACTCTTCGCTCTACAGATTATTTCATCCCCATCTTTGATCTGTTTGCTGTATTTGAGCAGCTCCCCATGTAGCTCTTCTTTAAGCAAGACCTGATGTAGGGTTTATATTACAGTCATAATGTTGTGCCATCTCTGATGGTTTCATTCAAATCCAAGGACAAGTTTTACACTCTAAATGAAGATTAGAGATATTCAGAGATAAGATTAAAAAAGGTTACTCTGTCAGTACAGGAAGCTGTTGTGCTTATTATTATAACAAAAAGTAAAAGCCAAAATTTATCTTACTTTTTTGCAGTTATAAATCCTCATGAATCATTTGAATACTGTTTTCTTAAATCATGCTAATATATCTTGAGAAGCACAAAGTCCACTTAAGACAGTAAGATTTCCAGATGCTCAGCATATTACAATAGGCGTCTCCCTTCATGAAAACATGTAGATATCCCTCCAAAAAAACAAATGTTACTGGTTTAATCATGCGTATTTTTCTCTGCTCCCAGTTATAGTCAAACTTAGTCTGAATTAATGAATATATTGCTGGACACAATCACTGCCTTTGATTCAAGAAGCAGTTGCTCTGCATGAGAAACAGTTACTCATGAAAGCAGGTAACTGAGAGAGCAGCAGCCCTTATGCCAAACACGTGTGACTGTGTGTGTGGCTATAAAAGGGAGACAGAGCGAGCACAGAATACACAGCAGTGCTGCCCAAACAGCCAAGTTAAAAACCATTCGTCTTAAACACTGGCTGCGCTGTTGTTTGATTTTTGCTGCCTGGGGAAATGGCTGGGTTTGCATTGAATGACCACAGCAGTTTAGAAGGGAGGCTGTGCTGGGAACACTGGGCCAAAGCCTTCAGCTTTGATTCGTGCTGTCACCTTTTAGCCAGCTCGGTGATTGCTCTCGAAGCTGGGGGTCAGGATTCGGTCTGGTATCATGTCACTGTGTACCATAGTAGCTCTCTGGGTCTTCCAAAAGCTTCCAGCAAAAGCAAAAATGTCAAGACCTTGGTATTTATAATTCCAAAACAAACAGGAGACGATCTTCCCTCGCTATAGAGAAGCTTTAAATGGCAGAAGAATAATTCTGAATAGTGATCAGCTTCAATGTACTTTCAGGGTTGTTGGTTGCTTTGCCCTAACACCAAAATGAGACCTTTTTTTTTTCTCCTCAGTATTGTTTTCCAAAGTGGTTTGCACATCTTAGCCCAGTGAGGGTAAAATGTGCACTCACTTGAATGATGCACAGCTCCCCTCAGTACATTGAGCTAATATAGCTAATTAGAGGTGCCCAAAAATCAAAACCCAGATCCTGAAATCCTGAGATGCACCTTAAAAATTAATTTAAATGCTTAGTAAAATTAGCCTCCGTATATTTGCCTGCTGGTTTTTAGTACTACAGGTCACATTTCAGTTATATTTTCAGGCTTCCTTTTGTAACCATAGGGGCTGAACAGTTTCCTTTTTTAAAACTATAATTGAGATATCCATGTAGTCATTGCCTCCAGGTACCGGAGTGCTGTGCTTAACAAGTTCTGAGATAAAAATCACGGAGGTTGACACCATGGAGAATTATCTGAATCCTTGCTTCTGTTCTTTATTATTTCTAATGTGAAGTGCTGTTTGATAGGAAAGAAAATGCCAGCTGCTCTTGCAGAAATTTTGCTCAGATAGAGGAGATATTATTAGTAACTATAAAAACAGGCTTTCTAAATGGAATCTGATATATCCCTGTACCAAGACCTTACATCAGGCAACTATAAGAATTATTCTCTCCCTTACATAAAATGTGGTTATTTGTGTGTAAAGTAGGGCCATACTCTTGTGATTTTGCTTGTGTCCCTGATGGCATAAAGGTTGGTGTAAGGGAAGATAATAATTCCTGGGTTTTTTATTATTAAAATATTACAAATTATATACAGTATATGTTGGTATCCTTTAAGAAAGCTTCATAGCTTCAGTTGCAGCCCACCCTCATTCCTGACTTCCCAGCTTCAACAGAGACAGAGGGAAAACAGATTTTTTTGGCACTGGGTGGCACAGCATGTCCCCATGGGTCAGGGATGGTCAGGAACCAACCAACTTAGACCATGGTTCATAATGAACATCCTAGGGTAAGCAAAAGATCAATTGAGATATTTGGCAGATCTTTCCCAGATCTTTAAGTAAGTGTCTGCAGAGTTATCCTCTTACATAATCCCGCTCCTCTCTCTGGCTGCAATTGCTGTGGGGTTTTCTTTTCTCCCTTCTTATATATGTTACCCCAGAGGTGCTACACCATTGCTGGTGGGTTTGGCCAGTGGTGGGTCCATCTTGGAGCTGTCCAGAGCTGGTTCCATCAGACTGGGGGGAAACTTTTGGGCAGCTTCTCACAAAAGCCACCCCTGCAGCCCCACATGCTACGAAAACCTCTCCACACACACTCAATACATGCAGTGTTTCAGTCCGGGTTCCTCATTTGAAAGCAAGCTAGTGGAGATACCAGCTTTCATTTAAAAAAATCTTTCTGCACCTTATTTATGTGTCTTTATCATCATTCTGCTTTCTTCCAACTATGAACAGATGGGGAACTTTCCATACCAAATGAAGAAGGAGCTTTGGAGAACGGGCAGCCTCTGGGCTCTGGGCAGGTGCTGAGCTCCAGCCAGGTATCCCTGCCAGCCCTTGCAGAACTGGAGTCAGTCCCAACGCCTGTGGAACCCTGCTCATACGAGGTGCTCCCAACCACAGAGATCATGGATGGGACAGGTAACATCTTGTTTGCATTGCCATGTAGCTACTCTAACCTGTTTCTGACTTCTTTTGAAACAAGTTTTTGACTTCTAACATGTGGTGTTTAGCCCTGAAAAATCCTCATTGAAGATGAAGGTCTTCTGGTGCAAAAGGAGGTGACAGCATAGAGATTGTCACTGAGTGCTCTACAAGAAATTTTGATTAACTTGGCGTAGAAGTAACCTCTGCTTCTAAGCAAGTAACCTCTTTAGGAGTAAGACAAAGTTCCTGCATGCTGGGAGCATGTAAGAGCTTTCCAACTCTGTCTGTATCTCAGATCTACCAATGAGCTCTAGAGCAGAGAGCTGACATCATGTTTGAACCCCAGGGTACAACATTGTGCCCTGTAGCTGCCACGTGGTGCTGAGAGATGTTCACACCACGCATCTGTTGGTAACTAAGACATCCAGCTGCCCTACCCTGCATTTCTTCCCCAGCCCATGCAGAGAACACTCGAGGTTAGGTTCTCTTTCTGCATCACTTTGTGCTGCTGAGAGTTGTGGACAAAGGCTGAGCGAGGAAAAGTGAACAGTAGAAGTAACTACCCATGATCTTGCACAGCTCTTTGAAGCAGGGTAGGCCCCGTGAGGTGCTTTTACATTTACAGGATAAGTTTAGAGACCACCTGCTAACTTATCTGGTCCTGACCAAGCTGTGGTGACAGACCGTCAGAGACGTGACATTTTAAGACTCAATTTGTGTTCATGATGTGGGAATATGTCCCAGCCTGACATAAGGGAGCTGGCTTCTGTCAGGGGTAATGGGAAATTTGGCTCTTGTGTAAATGTGTGTTACTCTTTCTTTCTCTCTTTCCTTCCTTCCTTCCTTTCTTTCTTTTCTTTCCTCCTTTCTATGTTATACAATGTTGGAGTGAAATCTCTTAGTCATTCCTAATCTGCATTGCTGTGCTGCTTTTCTTGTCTCTCTCCGGCCGTACCCGCCGCTGCTTTGCTCGTAACGTTGTTGGGTCTATGCTGTGGTTGTGTCCTCCAGTGTCTGAAGAGAGCCCCACATCCAATGAATCCAGCGTCCTCCTGTCCCAAGATCCTACAGCTAAGCCAGTCCTGCTACTTCCCCCCAAAAAATCTGCCGCTTTCCCTGGAGACCATGAGGACACCCCAGTGAAACAGTTGTCCCTCCTCAAACAGCCCCCCGCCCTGCCTCCTAAACCTATTGCCAGGATTGCCAGCCACTTAACTGGTAAGTAGGTATTCCTGGACCCTCAGCTCCACCACTTCCCTTGTAGGAAAAACTGCCATTATAGAGAGGTTTTCAGCGTCCTTCCTCCTTCTGTAATGCTGTTTGCACTTGTTGTGTGTGCTGGTAATGTGTGTGTTGTACCTAGGGCAGGGATCACAAAATCTTCAGTGTACCTTCATCAAGGTTGCTCCAGGGCACTTCCCCTCTCAGCTGTAATTACCTAAGACTGCTGTGGCATTTCCTAACCCTCCTCACTCCTATTCATCAAGACTTACCATCACCACTGAAATTGCAGGATGTGCTTTGATGGGAAAGGAAGTGTCGAGAAAATAGGAAGATATCTTTAAATGGCCTTAATGAGGAAAGGTGTGAGAGCTGAGGGGAAAAGGAGAGTTTTGATTTCTCCCTTTGCCCTTTGTTGCTCGTACCCTCATTGCCATAAAGGCAGGTCCCTCTCCACACACCCTATCTTTCCATGTGTTTGTCTTTTACTTGCCCCCTACCCCCCAATCCTTACAAAGGCAGTTCTGACCCATGACTTCTTGCCATTTTGCTTACTGTCTGCCTGACTGCTCCCCCTTTCCAGCCCTGCTCTGACTACTCCCCTCCTGCTGGTGGGTCCAGCTACAGTTCTCAGTGACCAGGATTTTGGTGTCCTATAGTTTATGCTGCAATTTATCTCTTACTGCCTGGAAATTAGCAACAGTAGACAACACAGGCTCCTTTTTGTGTTCAGATGTTTTCACAAGTGTCCAAACTCTTTGGCATTCAAAGTCCTAGTTACACGTGGAAGGAGGATTGGTGAGTCTCCTCTCTCCAGTGACTCATTTAGACCACTGAAGCAAAGCATGCCTACATTTGCACAGACCAAAAAACCTTCCCTAAATGCTTGCCTGCACCTTTTGAACAGTCTGCTCCTAATTGCAGCTGCTGCACAGGAGGCAGCACTTCAAAAGTCTGAGTTCAACACGTGGCGTGGGGCAGCTCCCAGTCTTCCCCCTGGGTCAGTCTTGTGTTGCTGCCCTGATATATTCAGGGCTGATGTGAGAAATGCTCAGCCACAGTTACACATTATAGGGGGGTTTTTTCCCTGTTTTTTGGGTTGTTTTTTTTTTTTAGTACCCATTTTATTCAGGTTAAGCTCTATATCAGGAAAGAGCTCATTAGGAAAGGGCATGTTCTGGTTTCCTCTCACATCTCTATGTAGTCTCTTCATGTTTCTGTTTGGATGACCACACCATTTTGTTCTGTATAGTATTGTACATTTTATGTGAAACCTCTTTACTTTCTTACCTGTCAAAATCTGCACACAATGGTTAATATTTTGCCTTATACTACAAAGTGAAAGGGTAGTCCTGCAGCCTGCAAAGCCAGGCAGCAGTATTAATGGCTTCATATAAGGACAAAACCAGCTTCCTATGATCTCCCATAACACTCTGTCCCAATTATAAGAAGGTGCTCAGAAATGAGGCTAACAGGGAAGAAATTAAAAAATAGGAATAGCATAGGAAAAAACTCAGGTACTAAATGTCGTTCGTTTGTAAGCCTTTCTTCTGGAAGTGACAGCAAAAGACTCAGAAGAAGCTGAGGGCTTCTGGTGTAGATTTTATTTTCTGCAAATTCTATGTGAAGTAGAATCAGGTTAAAGGTATCACCTTAAGTGAGTTGCTTGATGGTGATGACTTTCCAATGAAGATGAAACAGAACTGTGACTTCTCTTACTTTGTGGTGGCCTTTAGTGGTGTCTCCTCCACTCCTAAATAAAGTCTTGTATGTGCATATAGAGAACCTTCAGGGAAAAGGAACAGAGATGCAAATTTAGTCGTAGAGCCCTAATTTAATTGACAGCTATTTCTGGTGGAACCGAAACCCTCATTCACATATTCCTTAGAAATGAAAGTATTAAGCTTGTTCTTAAGGGTCCCTTTACTTTGGTGGTCTAAAGGATATACATGTTGCTCAGTGCTTTGTGTTCTCCACTGGAAATTATATTAGCCGTTTACAATCTCTGGAAATGAGCAATCAATCCTAATGAAGCACCCTCATCAGTGAGAAGCAAAATTAATGCTATTCTTTTACTAATTACTCCAGAGACATCCTCAGCCTGTGTGTGAGAAAACAAGCAAAATCTGAATTCTGGCATTCGAGGTGAAGACTTTTCTTGTTGCCTACACATTTTTCTACTGAAGAATTTGGTGGAAGGACAAATTAAGGCATCCTAGGCATGGCTAGTGCAGATTGACAGTGGTTTCATGGTCTGGTTGCTCTGCTCAAGGAGAATATGAGAGAAGATGTGATCTTGTGAAGGGTTCAGGCATGCAGTGAAAATGCAGAAGCAACTCAACTTTTCTCTGCATATATATGTGCATGTGTACACAAATATTTATTTAATAGAAATATGCTTTATACAAGGCAATAAATCACTGCAGGCATGGTCAGAAGCAAAAAAAAAGAACTATCTTAAATAGAAATGTTGAGGAAAGAAAAGTTTCCTTTGAGTCTGACCACCTCTTGCTGTGAACTTATCCCAAAGTTCTTCAGTAAAGTCATGAAAACTGACTTGCAGAATTTGACAAAGGACTTAATGCAAGTTTCAGAAATGGAAGAGAAACATTTCTTACCTCTGAAAGCATTTTGAACCGTCTCAAATATCTACCCTCCTGTGCCAAGACAAAGATTGGCCTTTCAGTTGATAAGAAATGCATATAAAAGAGCAGGCCTAAATAAACACGTAAGAGCACATTTAATCTTGGGGAGAATGAAAAGGGGAAAAAAAAAATCCATTTTAAACATGAAAGGAAGAGAGAATTGCCTCTGGCAAATATAAATTACACAACCTTGGCATGCTTCTTCTCAAGGCTGAGGTACTGTGGGGAAGGGACAACACAGAACCAGGGCCAGAGCCAAGAGCAGACTGCAGAGCAGCCACTGGTGCTGGGATAAAGTTCCCAGGTTATCATAAAATCTTTAATGGCCAAAAGTGACAAGAAGACTAGTCATGTCTGATTTGATAGACCCCGGTGGTGTAAAACTGCCTTTGATCTTGATTCATTAAGCTGTTAATTCTCACCAGCACAGATAATGTTTTCTGAAATTAATTGTATTTTCCAATTGAGTTGCCAGTAGCCCATAAAGTCCTCTAAAACATCAGGGAACAACAATACATGCCACTAAAACAGGATCTCAGCAACACCTGAGTGTGTTTGAGCCCAAATTTAGTCTAATATTAGAGTAAGGTGTAGCTTGATTGTATCTGGCCACTTAGCTGTTGCATTTAAGCTTTGAAAAGTCTCTTGCTTTCTCTTGCTTGAATCATTCAAGCTTTTGAAGAGACACATAGCACATTTTTACTTCTGAGATTGTATTTTCTAGTTATGTCCATGTAGAGTCAAAACTAATTTATATTTAGAGGCAAACATTTAGCAAGGTAGGAAATGTTAAGTCCTCAAAAGTTATTGTTGATAATGCAGGCAAGCTAAGAATGAGGTTTGAGAATGCCTAGGGTCCTACTGTATTGCAATAACCAGTTGTTAGTGACAGCTTTATAAAAGTATTTGCAAGTAAAATGTATCCAATAAATACTCCCTGCAGTATTTTATAATGCAATAGTCACATGGGTGTCATGACGAGCCCATAGATGAGCCCAAGACATATTCCACGAGCTTCCTCCACTGTGGCATTACCTCCTCCTGCCTGCTCTGCTCTTCATGAAGAGAGGTCACATTCCTGTGGGGGCAATGGACAATTCTCCCACTGTGTGCTTGAAGGAGAAGCAGCAGAGCAAAAGCAGCTCTCCTTCACCGGGTTTCCATGGGAAACTGGACTCTGATGCATTTGGTCTCTCCATGCCTCCCCCCCCGTGCTGCTACCTGGAGGGGAGTACGTAGGACACGCTGGCACCAGGAAATCTTCTCATCTTCGGAACCCTCTTCAAGGCCTTGCACAGGAATTCATGCAGAGCTGTACTTTTCAGCCCTTTAGGCTAAGAACGCCTTGCTTTTGTTCTCCAAATTCAACTTGAGCCCTGAATGCATATGTGGTATGGAAGAAGAGCAAAGAATTCCTGTCTCAAGTCTTCCCCGGAGACATGGCTGCAGATCTTGCCGTAGTCAGCAGGAGGTGCACGGCAAACCTTTGAGAACAGGTTTTTAACTTGTCCTTATGAATCTGCTCAAGAACTCATTGAAATAAGAAAAGAGACTCCCGCTGCTTAAGCACAAGTGATTACTGGAGAGATGACCTGAAAAAGTAAAAGCTACTTGTCCAAATGCTGCCAGCAAATACCAGGCACATCACCCCATTTCCACTATGGAGCTCCCTCGACAGACAATGCTGGGTTTTGCACTGGTTTTCTTTTTTTGCACGTTACTTTACGGAATTAATAGCTTGAATGGAATTTAAAGAGTAACTCAATAGCTTTATGACAAGTCGTATTACTTTTAGTTGTATATAGTACAGAAAATGTCACAGTATAAGGTCATTCAGTTGGGAAAGAACCTCAGCAGGTCTTTTATCCAACCTCCTGCTCAAAGCAGAGCCAGCTGTGGGATCACACCAGGTAGCTCAGGCTTTGTCCAGCTGGGTCTTGGAAACTCCAAAGGATGCCAGCTGCACAACCTGGCTGTGCAAACCCACTGCACTTTTTGGCTGTTCTCATGGGCGGAAAACATTTTCTTCATAATCCAGTCTTGAACCTCTTTAGGTTCATTTTTTGTCCATTGCCTCTCTTCCTCCCACCACACACCACAGTGAAGAGCCTGGCTCCACCTCGTTGATAACCCTCCTCGTAGGGACTGGAAGGCTCCTGGTAGGGATTCCCCCTCCAACCTGCCTTTTCTCCAAGACCCAGTCCCTCAGGTGCTGTAGCCCCCAACCCTTGCAGTGGCCCTGTGCTCAGCTCATTCTAGGTCTTTGATAGCTTTCCTGGGAGGTTCTAAACTTCAACAGCATAGATACAGTCTGAGGAGTGCTGAATAGAAGGGGACTAATCCTTTGATCTCTTGGCTGTGTTTCTACTCACACCACCCAGGAGCCTGTTGCCTTTCCTTGCTCTCAGGGTACAATGCTGGCTTACATTTGGCAAGGAGTCAAGAAAGAGCATTTCTGCCGCTGGCAGTACAGCAAACACAGCCAGCTCTTCCACAGGATTCCCAGGCATTCCTCTTTCTCCATGTAGTACTTGACCTGGGGCAGAATTTGAAGATTTTAATGAGCTTTCCTACCCACCCTGCCAGAGCAACATTTGCTGCCATACACCCCATCTGCAGCATGTGCCAACCAACTTTCCAGCCACCTTCAGTGCCTGGGAAGCACCAGACTTGGTGTACACAAACATGTCAGAAGAACCATCCATGAGCAAAGCTGTGCAACAAAAAAAAACATGTGCTTATCCGTCTTCTGAAAGCCCCAGAGGAAATGCAGCAACTGCAGCTGTTAGAAAAATGGCCTGTGTGGAAAGGTGTAAGGGCTGACCTGCTTGTCAGTCTGATGAGTAGCAAATATTGTGACATCCACAACAATCTTTTAAGTAATTTATTGTCATCAGGAGTGGGGAAGTTGATGTCTAACATATTTTTCATCAATTCTAGCATACAAGTTATTACACAGTTCTGAGTGGTCACAACCCCACTGGGAACCAATATCTTGCAAAATTGCTCATTATTCTCTTGAGCATGAAGAGCTTCAGCCAGAGGAGATTAATCAGACTTGCACACCTGGCTTCACACTGTTTGCCCCTTTTCTGTTAGGAGTTCTTTGTGCAATGATTTAAGACTCTGATAATGTTCTGCTGAGAAGACACTTGTCACAGATTCCTGGTTTGTATTTGCCCTGTCCAGCTCCCTGTTCATCTACAGATTCCCACGACTGATGGATATTCCATGCTGGAGACAATAACTGTTTCCACCCCTCGTTCATAAATCATGTATACCATGAAATTAAAACAAACAGAGGGAAGAACTGTAAAACTCAGCCTTCTCACTCTTACATGCAGGGAGAAATTGGTCCATCCTTCACTCTAGGTGATGCTAGAGCAGTTTCCATCAGTGTGTCTGGAGCCCACGGATTTGGGCAATTTGCTCCCTGATCTGACCACGCAGTAAAAGTTGCAGTACCAGGGTCTCCATTACTGATGCTGATGAAGATACACTGTTAAGTTTCCAAGGGAATGGTTGGAACTCACCTCCCATTGCAGTCATCCTCCTTTGAACTATTTTTGTCAAAACAGACAAGTAGAGTTCTCCTGCAGGTGAAGGGCAGACAAGTAGATTTGATGCCTTTCATTCGTTTTCAAGGGTCAGTTTTGGTATTAGGATCAAATTCAGACAGGTTTAAGAACCTGGGTGTAACACAGTCCGTCTGAATAAAGACAGTAAAAACACTGGGCAGGATTTTTGACAGGTGTCCATTAGAGTCACTGATAACCACTGAAAAATGTTGATGTGAAGTGTTTATTTCAATTTAAGTGGATATTAAAAGTCCATATGTTACAAAAAGTGGAAACCAGAGTGTGCACATCCGATTCATGATGGAATGTGTGGCTACTTGGGATAACTGAGCTAGACTTGTTCTCCCATGCAACTGCAAAGCTGCAGTGCCTGTGTCACAACTCTACTAAATGAGAAAATAAATTTTCACTATATTTTAGAAGAAAGAAGGAAAGATTTCTGTTTGCTCTGTACCTGAACTATTTGACATACCATGCTCACTCCCAACATACAATATTGCTCTAATCTTCAGGATCACAAAAGGCAGCAAGCCCAGAAAACTTCCAGTCAGTCTTTTGTCAAAAGCAAGAGATGCCTGCAGTTGGGATCTCTGTGAATTCACCATTAAGGGTGACTGCCAGAGTGATGGGGCGTCCAGGCACAGCCACTGTCAAATGAAGACTTTAATTGAGATACTGCAGAAAAGGATCTAAAACCGACTGTCAAACCTGCACTTATCAAAATGGAAGTGCAGATCTCGGTGTAATCTTTGTAATTCAGGACAAGCTGTAGAAGTAAAATTGCCTGAAGCAGAAGTGTGTGGGGAAAAAAAATCTACTTTGTTACTACAAATCCCATAGGAGCCTTATTCTTGGGGTTTTGTACAATTTACTCTGTTCTCTTTCTGTTATTTACCTTTTATTGAAAAGGTGTGTTCCTTTAAGAAGGCTACAAAGAGGTAATATATACAAAAAACATGTATGTTAGGACACCTTTGTGTGCCTGAATTGAAAACCCTTGAAGTGGGATTATTTTTACTACTTTGGCAAATCCCCAAGTTAGATTTCAGCCTGCAAGAGATAGCATGTCAAGTGGATTTGATATTAGCTAGTACAGGCAATACCCAGAAGATGCTGTGAGGGAGAAGAGGCAAGGATAGTTAATAATAAGAAGGACTATCTGGAAAAAGGCTTTAGAAACCTGATTGCACTCAGGAGAGTGATGACGTTTGGAGCCTGGAGAGCAGCATCTTACTCCCAAGCTTTTTGGGGTCAAAAGTAGATTCTGGCCCTGCAATTCCCTTAGCATTCCCTTCCCTTACAACAAGAAGAGTGCACTGAAGAAGCAAGAGGCTCATGCAAGCCTTACCCACAGAGCTACATTGCAGAGCCAAATGTCTGCAGTATTCCAGGCCTGGCCTTCCTCCTAGAGATAAACTCTCAGTTGCAGCTCACAGTGTATGTATTTGCTCTCTCCTTTGCTCTTGGCATGTGTTGTGACCATTTCCCCTACCCACCTTGGCAACTACAAGCCCTCGTGTTGCTTCTTTTCCCTTCTGAAAATATTTCACAGTGCAAAACTCCCTCCTGCAACTGAGTTCTGGACGAGAGGTTTTTTGGTGGACCTCTCATTTATGGCTCATTGAAGTCGGGGAAGTCTTTGCCTACCTGGTCAACTGTGGGTTTCAGTGAACATTCCTAGAGTTACAAAGGTAAAATTCAGTGCATGACTCCAGAGAAAAGTGCCTTCCAAGTCTTCTGTAAAAAAACTCACCCAAGTCCTAACAATCTACTGCCCTTTATACTTTTTTCCTCAAGCACCTTTCGTTTTTACAAACCTCTCCTGTTTAGTATTCAAACCTTATTTCCTTTGTCACTTGCCCTGTAATGTTGTTTTTAACACAAGATGTTTTGCACGTTACAAAGCTGTAAGAAGCATGACTTGTAGTAATTGCACTGCAGTGGCTGAGAAGGATCAGGAGTCCCTGAGCTTCTGCTCTGTCAGTGATGGTGGTGAGTCATCCTGTAACTCCAGACACCGAATTGCTCTCCCCCTGTTTGCGTGCCTGTGGAGTGGGAAGATGTGCTTACCTCGCAGGGCTGCTTTGGAGGATAAGGGCTTTAAAGCCTTAAAGTGTGCCCAAGCCCTGTTAAGCATTGCTTAACATATTTACTAAGGGGCATGCACAGCCCAGGGATGTTTTTTGTGAGACTCAGAAGTGCTGCAAAACAACAGTGGTTTTTTTTTTCTGAAGACCGTGCTATGTATGGTATGCAGAGTCATCTCTCACAGAGGGGAAGGGGTGCACAGTCCCGTGCTGACCGACAGCCTCAGTACCTGCTCACCCAGGCACATACTCTCATCTCCATCTCACTGACATGAAAATTAACACCAGGGCTCTCTTTTCTTTTCTTGTAGATCCTGGCGCTCCTGTGAAACTGCCTTGTATGCCAGTTAAACTGTCACCTCCACTACCTCCAAAGAAAGTCATGATTTGCATGCCTTTAGGGGGGCCAGACCTCTCTCTCTCATCCTATTCCACACAGAAGAGCTCCCAGCAGCCTTTGACCCAGCAGCATCACACTGTCCTGCCATCCCAGTTAGCAGCTCACCAGCACCAGCTCCAGTACGGCAGCCACGGCCAGCACCATCCTTCTGGGTCCAGCACGTTGCCCATTCACCCTTCAGGGTGCAGGATGATCGAGGAACTGAACAAAACACTAGCCATGACCATGCACAGGCTAGAAAGGTAATGGGCCAGCCTTTCAAATTACATCTTGATGTGCTCTGTTTGCTGCTAACCTCGGTGTCGGTATCATCACCTGGGTTATGTTCATAATACTTGCATGGGGTGTCTCCTCTGGGGTCTCACAACTTCAGGGCAGACTCATTCCTGGAGAAACAGAGACATGGGGAAGAGCCTTTCCAGGTTTGTTTGACACGTTTGTGGCAAAAAGGAGATAAAGACCAAATTTCCTGAACCCCATTGTCCTGTTCAAGGAAGTAGATAATACAGCCAGTGGTGAGGATTTTAATAGGACATGCCTGGCTTGCAATATGTACTGCAGAGCTCCAGTTGTGTGTAGGATTGCTAAATGCAAGGAAAGGAGGTGAAAGATTCATAAAAGAGCAATAATAGTCCAACGTGCCACTCGAGCAGAGCACCTGATTAGTAATTCCAATTAGCTCAAAACAATCTATGTGGACTTTCTACAAGTCACTTAGAGGGGTTTTAATATGGTATTTAAATTCTTTCAATTAATTTAAATTAAATTATATGTTTGATCTTAAAATAAGTATTTAACCCATTCCACAGCAGCTACCTTCTTAGCCATTTGCACCTGAAGGAAGGTAGCACATTTGATCAGAAGTGCCTTACCCACCTTGGGGCAGGTTTTTGTTACTGTCACTTTTGAGTATCTCCGAAAGCTGCTCCAAATAGTCTGAGTAAGTGAAGCATGTTGTATAAATGTCCTCATAGACTGCAAGATCAGCAACATATATATTTCATCTCGTAGAGGAAAACTGAGGAAGTCCCAGAAGAGAAAAGGTAGTCCAAAAAAACGACGTGTTTTATTTAGTACCAAGGGCAGCTTTGTAGCCAGCTTGTTCTAGGGGGATCAGATCATCCTTCTCTTATACAGGGAGATGAAATATGTGGTCTAGCAGTCAAAATGCCTAATGATTTACCCCAATACCTCTTTGTGATAATGTTACATTCATTATATTGCATAATTGATGGTAGACTCTCCTTACTGCCTGGAAAGCAGGCAGGAGACCAGAGGCTGTTCCCACACTGCCATCTGATTTTAGTACCAGAATAGCGAGACCTCTGTGACTCCATCATGCGGTGGGGGGTGTGGGTTTAGTTTCTACAGCATGGGGCAATTCTCAGCTAGGGAAAAAACTGCTGGGGCTGGGAAGGAGATCCCTATTCCCATCAGCAAAAGAGCCGTGGAGGCAGGATTAGAAAGAGCCTCCTGATTGTGGCCCCACATCATACCCAGTGATTACCCATTTACCTGTGTAACTGGTGAGGTGCATCTGCCTCTCCCCAGAGCTCAGTGCACCAGGCACAGAGGGGGAGCTGCTGTATCCCAAAAGCTGCTTTGGGATGCACTGCCTGTGCCATCCCCCAGCTTTGGTTGGATGTCTCACTGTCTGGCTCACGCTGTGTGCAGAAGGCACTTTGTCATCCTGAGCCCAGAGACAGCTCTCAGAGTGTGACTTCACTGTGGCATCTGTTGCCCCACAGCAAGGAATGCTCCAATTTCTAGTCATCCATCATGTTTATGTTTACAAATACATTTAACTGATTTAGAGAAGGTGATGTTGTTTGTGTGTAACTATTAATTTGAAGCTGGAGCTCTGCTGCTTGTTAAAAACTGAATAAGCAAAGATTCATTTCCCAATGTGAAGCAATTGCCTCCCTTTGAAGAAGAAAATAAGAAAAGGTTATGGCACTGGTATTTCACATTTAAAATCGATAGGAATCCTAGTTCATGGTATTGCAGGCAGTTGATTTTTCATAGCCATTTTGTGTTGATTAACTGTTATTTCAGCCATGGATTAATGCATTGAGTACTTCAGTTGTGCTCCTTGTCAAAACTAATCAATAACTTTTGCATTCACAAGGCAGAAAAGAGGGGATGACCATTTCCTCTGCAACGGCAGTTGTTCCTTTTGTAGTATTTAAAGGCAAAAGTATTTCAAACCATTTACAGGTCTGTGAAGGTGACACTTGCTCTTAAATTCTTAAATTGCTTTTTCAAGCCACGTTGTGATCTAGGTGAATTTGCTAAGTGTTCTGGATCTGTGCAGATTAATTTTAAAATGTATTTATTTAACATGGGAGGGGATTATTTGTACCAAATGCCACCGTTTTCTACTATTTTTGACAGTAATTATTTTCCCTTAATTGTACAAAATGTGCATTAAACCCATGGGAAACTATACTCTCATTATACACTTAGGTCCAGAGCTCTTGAGAGCCTGTTAAAACTGCAAAGGTCCTGAATCTCCTTCCCTCTGTTTAGAATTTGGTGGTGTGTTCCCATCTGTTGTACGTATAGGATATGCAGTGACATCCTACTTTCCTGTAGGAACTTCACAGTTCCTTCCAAGGTAACAGTGTGCTGGGTCACTGCTGCTGGGTCAGTAACCTCGAGGAGATAGGAGGGCCTGGCAAGTCTCTGAGGCACCTTCTGAGGTTCATTGGCAGCTTTTTTCCTTTGCTGATCTCAGACATTATTTCAAAAGAATCCTACAGCTCTACAGAATAATTGCCACGGTGCTGCAGTAATAATGCTGCCAAGTCTGGTAGCTTGGGGGATTATTTAGGATGGTATTTTGGTTTTAAGAGGGGGGAGGATCATGTAGACAAGTATACATCAGGTTTCTGCTCTAAATTTTTTCCCTTTCCTTCAGGAATTTCTCCCTTTCTTCCTTGTGCCCAGTCTCTTTGGTCCTGCTGCAATGGAAGCTCCTCAAGGCCATTCAAGCTCCATTGATATACACACTGAATCCATAACCAGTGTGTATGAAATCCACATTTTGCTCAGTAAACTTTCATTAGAACCTCATAGCTCTTCCCTCCATCTCTGTGAGTGTGGACAGGAATAAAGAATGAAAGGCTAAAATATCCCCTTCCTCTAGCAATCTGGATTTTTTTCCCTTTCACAGATAAGGTCTCTTCAGTTTGGATAGTCTAACAACATCTGAAGTCTGATAGTTGAAATCAGTGCTTTGCCAATGAGCCACAAGCTTGCCGGAGAAAAATGAGCTCTCCCTCTGTATGGGCCTGGGAGCCAGAAGTTATTTTGTTGTCTTTGACCTTGAGAAAGCCACTGAGCCTCTCTACCTCTATTTTCCCCTCTGCAGGAGTGATTGCAGGTTACTGCCTCACCTAGATCTTGTGCATATTAATAAGTTAATGTCTTGAGGTACATTAAAAGCATGTAATAGCTGTTCAAGTCCCAGTTGTTCTTATGACTTAAAATGGCAGTTAATTCCTGGATTTTTTTATTCACTTTTATTACAGACATTATGGAACATTAAGTTCATTTGCACACTTAACACTTTTGATTGCAAACATTTTGTGGTACTCATAATGTCTATTCACAACCTATTCTCAGAAGGGCAATCTGTCCCTTGTCGGAGCATGACTGTTATGACATGTCATTTATGCTGCTAGTTTACCTCTGTTTGCTCTGATAAATGACCAGATTTATTATAGATTAAGCTGAAACAGAGCAATGTGTAATTTCCACGTACCCTTTTCGCCGCAACCTCTGTTGCCAATTTGTGCCCTACTGCAAACGACTTTCCCCTTCGGCCCAGAGGGAACGTGTTTAGCATAAGTAAAATCCAGGGCTGGGCATCATTTTTTACCATTTCAGAATGCATTTTTAAGAGCTGATGAAAATCTGATAAGCCCTGCCACCAATATATGCAGGTTTCATCTTCCTGCCTGAAATGACTTTGGGGAGAAAGACCATGCCCCAAAAGCCACGTGTCAGGGGAGCTTTAGAAACTCTCCCGTGCCGCCAGAACGCGTCTTTAAATTTGACTCAGCGAGGCAGTTTCTTGATCTTGAAACAGCCTTATTTGCTGCCTTGTCTGGAAAGGTGACGATTAATTTCAATTACTCTGTGGGCTCCTGTAGGGGAGCAGCTGAATCGAGGTCTCTGTTTGTTGGATGCAGGTACTGAAGGAGCTGTTAAGTGGCAATACCTCACTCCGGGCTGGAATTGCCTGTGTGGGAAAAATCACTGCCACCAAAAAGCCAAGAGTGTGAACCCAGTTCCTCTGGGACACCCAGCCCGGCTTCAGATTGTGGATTTATGAAATGGAATGCATTAGACATTGCTGTCAGTGTCTTGTAAATCTTATAAAACGTATTTGAGTCAGAAAGCATTTATCTTCCATAAAACTTGTCAAGAGAATTACCTCTTGTCTAAACTTTAGCATTGCCTAAGGATAGAAACACTTAATATTTATATCTCTGCCTTGTCTCTCTCTGTCTCTCACACACATGCCTGTAGTAAGAATATAAATACAATGGTTTGAAGGTTTTCTTTTCACATTTTTGTTTTAACTGGTAAGTACAGAAAAGTGTACTGTGGGTCTGAAAACATGCTGATAAAAATGTAACCCTTTATTTCAAAATCAAAGAGCCTGGGATGAGAGACGAGAAGCGTGTGGGGTTTTTCCCCCCTAGATTTTACAGGAGGGATTTCACTTTTTTCTTTTAAGATTTTATCTGCTCCAATGAGTCACTCATATCCTTCAATTGAGATTTTTCATTAAAATATATTCTCACTAGAAAACATGCCAGGCTATGGCAGTGTAACTTTTTTGCTGTTTTGATCATGTAAAGATGATGCAGCAATAATTGCAAGTGCTTGTACTGGTGAGCCATTGAATTATTCAAATCCATGTGTTAAGATGCATTTATCTTCTTGAAACAAGCACTTGCTTTCACTGTAGCTTTGTTCTCTAATTTTGTTGCAAAACAGGAAGCCAGTTTAAAAAGAGCTGTTTCAAACACAATAGTGTGTTTTTTGGTGAATCATGCTGGAAAATGTGGTGTAGCCCACCTAACCATGTGAGAGTTCCGCTAATGATCCAGAGGAATTCATGCACAGTGGACATACCCAGTGACCTTGCTTTGTCTTTCTTAAGTATACTGCAGTACTGCACGTCTTTCATAAGCTCTGCTCAGGCAGCTGATTTAGTCAAAAGGCCGTGGAAGTGGCTGATTTTAATCAAGAACAACACAAAACACCAGGAAAAACGAGGGGCTTAAAATAGAAACTCATATTATCAAGAGAGTGGATGATTCAGAAAACTTACAATGAGACGAGAAGCTGCCTATTTCTAGATGACTAGTTCAAATAAAGATGCTCTGTGGTAACTTGTAGCTCTTGGTGCCATCCAACACCTGCTTGATAACCCAAACTGATGGGCCACTTTGATATCTGTGTACAGACCCCTAAGGGTGTATCTGTAAGCACACCCATCCCTCACAGAACAGGAAACCACCAGAGAGTCCCAAATGCTCAACCGTTTTTTGCTCCTTTCAAGGAGGGGCTTGGTGAATTTCTACTTATTCTCTGTGCATGTGTTGTTTTAGAATTAACTGAGTGATACAGTGGTTATGTGTTCACCATTGGAAGGGGGGTTTTTTAGCAACATTAACAGAATTTCATGGTATTCTAGTTTCTCTCTGGAATTTGATTCCAGACTTTTGAATTTCCTGTCTTTCCTCATAAAAAGACTTATTCAAAAATTAGGTTGCCGAGAAAACAGATTTAATGACGTTCATAAGATTAAAATTCTGGAAGTATTTCAATAAATTAAAAGTTAGCTGAAAGTTTTTGAAGGTTATAGTGCATTGATGTGTCATTTATGAAAATTCGGCTGATGAATTTTAAAACTACATTTGGGGATAAAGTTTTTTGGGTCAAACTCTTTGAAATCTAATACAGAAATTCACAAGCCAGTTCTTCATGAACCTCTCTTACTTTATGATAAAAAAACACAGACTATCACTAAGAAAATGGATTTTCTCTCTTAAAGGCATCCAATAAAGCTCTGCATCTCATTGTTGGTTAGCCTGCAATAGCAAATGTTGGAATTAACCAAATGATTTCTTTGAAGCTGAATACGATAATAACAGCATGGCATGGTTTGCTCACAGTCTCTGAAGCCTTCTCTTCTCCTTAATCCCTAAGCATATTGTGGACTAGCATTATATTCCCAGAAGTACATTTTCAGAAGTCTCTCTGGGGTGTTATCTGGCAGCCATTTAAGAGTCCACGTTAACTTTAGGGTTAGGAAAAAGCTAAATGTTTCACGTTGACTCAGTAGAAAATACTTTAAATCATTTCAAGATGCAGAACGCCTCTGGTGTTCAGAGCAGGCTGAGATAATTCAAGGGAATTGAGGCTCCTCAGTGCTCTAAGGAGAGACCCAAATTTGTGTGCCTCCAGGTCAGCTTGGCCAGCACTTCTGCTTTCACACCTGTGTTCTTCTGGAAAGTAAAGTAGGGTTTTGACGTTCAAGGCACAGGAAAATGTTCCCCATTTTTCACATAGCTGTTGCTCAGATGGGACTTAGAAAAGAGAGGGGTTTCTGCTGTCTCACAAATAAACCTGAGCTGCCATCAGTTTTGCCTGCCAGTCCCTCATTCTGATTCCACACTGGAAAAGCAACATGAGCTATTAGATAAAAATTGGTTGGGAAACATAGTTCTGTCTCTGACTTTTCCTTTCGTTTGGCTTTGATCTTCACCTCCTCATGTTCCTGTTTCCCCTACTTGTATTGAGAAATTCCTAGGTAAAGGGCTTTGATATCAACACATAAAGAGAGTAGATGGTAGCAGTGCTCACCACAAGTCTTAACCTAGTAAGCTGCAGAAAATAATCCATCACATTGTGACAAAAGAAATACCATGTAAGTTCCAATTCTGATTGATCCTCAGCACCTGGCAGGACAAGGGGTATCATGGTGGCAGACCCCCTGATACATAACTGTGCCATTAGTGAACAAACCTCCCAAGTTTTAGCTGTTTCCCTGGTTACTCTCACTGCTCCTGAGCTCTCTTTTCCCCAAGCCCAGTTCCACCTGCTGGGTCCCCTGCACTTCAGAGAGTTGTGCCCTTGCCTTCCCCTCAAGTCAATCGACATCACTTGGCCCAAGGAGTGCAGATCATGTTTTCTTTCCCTCTTCCTTTGTACAATTATCCCCTACACTTGGTACATTTCCTTGTTCCCAGTTTTATCCACCTTTTGCACTCAGGTGAGACACTTTCTCCTCACTGCCTGCAGGCCAGTGGGGATGTCACAGAGACCCCAGGCAGAAGGCAAGCTTACCACCCCAAGCAGCTGGTCATTAAGTAGTTGCCACAGATCTTTAGTTCTTCATCCTGGCTGCCAGAATTCCTGCCTGCATGCTGTCCCACCTCTCCCTAATAAGTGTTGTACCCTAAATCTGGGGTGTACTCGGTTTAAACCCATTAGATGTCTCACTGGTCTTGAAGATCTTCCTGTTCTCATTTCTTCTCAAAAAGGGATGAAGTACCACTACTTTCCTAAATACAGTGAGAGAATCAACTCTGTCTTTCACTGAGCCGTTTCCTTTAGTTTATATATTTGTTTTTCTTTCCCAACAGCTCTGGTTTACACACAGGTGACAGTGTTACAAAAACAGGACCTGGGGGCCTTCCAGACATGAGACAAGTGCCAACTGTTGTGATCGAATGCGATGACAATAAAGAAAATGTGCCTCATGAAGCTGACTATGAAGATTCTTCCTGCCTCTATACAAGACAGGAAGAGGAGGAAGAGGAAGATGAAGAGGAGGATAACTCATTATTTACAAGTAAGAGTCACTCCTTTTATTTTCCTTTCTCACTTATTTCATTTTCAGTCTGACCTTACAATAAAAGGGGAAACAAAAAGCCTTTTGTACTCTCTTTCCTGACTGTGGCTTTTGCATCTCTCCGGGTTTGACTGCACGGAGATGCTAATCCAAAATAGCAAGTAGTGTGAATTTGTAGTGACTTCCCTAATCCACATGAATCCCTGTCTGGGTAGCTCTCAGGCTAAACTAAAATGACTGGCTTTGGCTTATATTAGTTCACTTAGAAATTGCCTTTTGGATTCACTTTCCTGAGCGTGCACATACTTTGAAAGGAGTCACACTTAGAGGATTGGGCTCAGATAAGAAGAGGTTAATTGATACCCATATCACAATTACAGACTGGGAAGGGACCTGTGGCCCCTTCCTGACCTGTCCAAGAAAACCCACCCCCTGCCTCAGTGTGGCATCACAAGACTTTCCCATGAAGATACAGCACTTTGCATATGACAGCTGCTTGTCATCCTACACATTGAGTTGAAGTTTGAGGCCCTTGGATTTCTCTGTTTCTGCAAACTGGAAGCAGTACAATCAAACAGCACCCTTTTTAAAACACGCACAAAGAAGAGTCTAAAACAGGTGTGTTTTGTCTCCTCAGAACCCTCCCTTACCCTGCAAGTGAAATTAAGCAGTGTTTGCTGTTAAACTAGACTCAGGGCAGGACTGCACTGTCCTGCACTCTCCTGCCAAAGGCCAAAACCTGTCATGGCTTTGAGCCTCTCTGTCTGTCTGTGTCTGTCTTCCTTACTCAAACCGAGTTGGACACAAGGCTCAGAAAGCAGCCTGAGCCACTAAAGGCCACTGGTTCTCACGGTGTTTCTGTCACTGCCTGGGAAGCAGTGCCAGTTAATGTATGGAGAGATTTGTGCTGCTTCTCATTGACTTTTGGTTCCTTTCAGTGCCAGCTTGGATGTCCTGATATTACACTGCAGGAGACACTCAGATACCTCTCTCTTCTCACACACTGTAACTCTGGTGCCTGCTCAGAGTCTGAGGTCAAAAACTATTCATTATATTTTGTGTTTCAGAAACTGTGCTAGACAGAGCTATGGATGCTAGAGAAACAATTTTTAAACAAGTCCTTCTGCTCCACTCCCCTCTATTGAGCAACATATTAATTTCTTTTTCCTGTGATCTACCAACTTCAGCTTTTCCTTATTATGATCTGAATTGAGGTTAATTGAGCACCTGAAGTTAATGACACCCCTTTTCCCACAGTCCATCCCAACATAAAGGAGAGCCTCCTATCCTCTCTTGGCTAGCCCTTCTTTGCCAGCTGCATGCAGTAATGAAATGATGACACCTCTTTTGGCAGAGCCTCTCCTCTCTCCCACAGGCTCCCTGGCAAGGAAAATCTGCAGGAAGGACTCGTTAGCAATCAAACTGAGCAACAGGCCTTCCAAGCGAGAGCTGGAGGAAAAGAACATCCTCCCCATGCAGACTGATGAAGAGAGGCTTGAACTTAGGCAGCAGATTGGGACAAAGTTAACAAGGTAAGAGGCAAAGGTTTTTCTTAACTCTTGCTTTTGGAAAAATGTGGTGTGATGCAGTTTTTATCCTTAGTCTTTAAACACTTGAAATCTGTCACAGTGTTGAAGAGGAAAAGCCATGGGGATGAAAAAAAGACTCTAGACGTTATTTCTGCTCCAGTAAAACTCCCCATACAACTCCCTAATTCATTTTCCTGGTATATGCCACGGGAACTTTGTTTATGTCAAATATCAGCATGAGCTGTGTGGATTTGGTTCTTTTTGGTGCATCATTGGGAAATATTCAGCTTTGATAACGTGCTGTATCTGCAGGTGTTATTTATAACCTATTAGTTTGGCCACTGGGCAGAGGTATAACTTTCTCTTCTGCCTGCATCTCCCATGAGTAGCTGAGACTTTTCCTGGTCCATAATGCCTAAGTCCTTCAGTACTTGCCTTTTTGTGTCAGGTTGGACAGATTTACCCTGTCTAGGCACTTTCTTCTTCATACCAGTGTTATCAGCTGTAATTGTTTTCCATCTCGCATGGGGTATAGATGGGGTGGCCATTCAGTGTGGAAGATTTCTGCAAGAAAATTAGTAAACTGAAATAAGATAGAAATGTCTAAGAACCTCCTGTGCTCCAGCCATGATTTCTGTAACCAGTTTAAGGCTGTTATGTTGTTATCTTGGTGGTAATGTAGAGTTGGTGGGTGCTGTTGGTCGTGCTCTGAGTGTGACTCTGAGGAAACCACTGAGAGATGACTGGCCAGCTGTTGGGAATTTTCTTGTGAGTTTTCTTTTTTGATCTTTAAAGATGGGTAAAGGGGTAACACTGTTACCATGTTGTTGAGACAGGAGGAATAGCAGCTCCTCAGCATTTTGTTTTTGGTTTTTTTTTCTCCGGCTTTGCTATTTTTAATTTATTTTAATTAATTTTGGAATAAAGTAACCACGTCTTTGCACTAAGTCTTTGTGCTGGATCATGCTCAGCCTACTCCAAGACCTGTCTAACTCTTCACTATTCCTGTTGAGGGGCCTCAGCAATCATGCCCCAAATATGTAAGATGGTACTGTGATTTTTCAGTGCAGTCCTTGTTCAGCCCAGTCCCTTGTCAGGCTGCAGCTGCACATGAACCTCTGGGTCCCAAAGAACAGCACAGGACAATGAGGCTCTAGTGGTTTTATGTGATTAATTTTGAGCCCTTTTGAAGCATATGAAGAGATGAAATTTTTCTTAGTGACACTGGACAGCATTTCCACTGTGTTGCCCATTTTCCTAAATCACTTTGGTCTCTCCAAAGTTTGCCAGCTCTGGCTGGTGAAGAAAAGTAGTGTCACTTACAAGCATTGATTCTGCACAGCTCGCTGTGCTCCAGGTCTTTTTCATCATAAGTATTTTATTTCTCACCTCTCCAAAACCTGCTTTTGAGACTATTTCTTCAGCATATGCCCTTTTAACAAGGGAAAAGCTGATTTTGGCAGTACCCAAAACCCTTCCTGTCTAAGACCTGTATTCTCATAATGTTTGTTTCTAAAATGGCCTCTCTGAGCTATAATGCTTGATCTTGCCTTCTAATATTGCCCCTAAGGCTTAGGGGCAATCCCAAATAGTTCAAATAATTAAAACTGTATGTATGATTTTAAAAACTGTTTCATTCTCATTTTATATCAGTGTAAAAGCACTGAAACTGGTAGAGTTTCACAAGCCTTGGCTGGAATAGTACAGTTGCCATTTAATTGACCTTTTAATTACTAATATTTACAGCTGAGTGTCTCATCCTTTTGAGTAATTGAAAACAATTGAGAAATATGAGGACAAAACAATGCAACATGCAAGAAGCCCCAGGCATTTCAGCAGCAAAAGGAAAGGTGCCTGTCCTACCAGTGCTTTGTACCTAAATGTAATGAATCCATATGCACAGACTGATGAATTAAAATAGAATTCTTCAATTTGGACAGTATTTCTTTACTGTCCAGACTTCATTCCTGAATCCACCGCTTGCTGTTGCTCAGTAATTGTCACAGAGTGATGCAAATGCCAAGCAAAATTAAAGTAGTGAAGCATTTATAGTCCTTAGAGAAGATGCTAGATGCAGACTATAATTGCAGCTGGCAATTTTGGATTTCAGAGGGATTTGTACTGTTCCACCAATGGTCCCCTAGGGTTTAAAATAGCCAGCCAATCAAATCACAGATGCTGCTTACAGAAGTAGAAAAATGCAGAATGAAAACTTCAGCATATAGTTATTGTCTGTAATGGATCAATTAATTTTCACCAAGAGGCTGATTAGGATACTTCAGTATTTATGCATAATCCTCACAGTATTTAGCTTGGAGGAGCTCATTGGCTGCCACATTTGGCAGATCAGAATTTAGTACTATAGAGAGAATGTAATTTTTAAAGATGCTTAAAGCCAGGCATATTGAGATTGGCCATTGACATATTGTGTGGGACCAAAATCATCCCAGGTGTAGTTCCTCCAGCCCTATTAGAGTCACACCAGGAACCAGTTTGGCACAGAATGGTTTGTTCGGATCCTGTTTAAATGTTGCTTGGAACCTCTGAACCTCCTGTTAAGTTCCAGGAAATTGTTCTGACTCTATTATTGCCTTCCCCAACGGGAAGAGAGACTCTAGAGCAGATTTGGACCCAAGCAAAAATGGAGCTTCTTGCCCAAGGTGGGAAAATATGTCTGAGCAAAGGCAGGAGATCCAACATCATATGAATTCCAGCCACATGAATAGGCTTGACACAGTAATTATGGCAACTAGTTACAGGAACTAATTAGAAGTCCTCCTCCTCTAAACAAACCAGAAGGGATTACTCCAAGATGTGGTATGTACTGTGACTCAAGGAGCACAAATAAGATGCAGAACTTTCAGCTTTCACCACTTGTGACCTGGGGATACGAAATGGATGCTGGAGTTCATGTTCTTGTCTGTTAAAAACCTCTACAGCTCCATTAACTTCCACTCTGAAATGCAAACCTTCTGTGCTAAATAAATCTTTAAGTGGGTATGTTTGGTTTTTTGTTTCGGAGAGGGTTTTGTTTGTTTTGGTTTGAGGGTTTTTTTGCCTGTTCAGCTTCTCCCAAATTCCTCCTGCATTTTATCCCCCAGCCCGGTGCCTGCACAGCTTCACGGCTGCTCAGGGAGTGTGTGTGTGACTGTAAGGCAGAGAAGAGAAAAACAGGGCTCTGACAGTGAACAAAGGGAGGGCAAAGACAGGCTTACCCCTTCTGCCTGTCTCCCTGGCTGTGTTGGATGTTGTTGCATCTTACAAGAGAGGCTTTCTAAAGCACTCAGGTCCTTTTTTTAACCTCTTAACCCCCCAACTCTGGCAAAGGTGCTCATTAGCAATTAGGTACAGGAGTATTAAAGCTGAGATTTTGGTCCAGTGCTGTTCCAAGAGTGCATGGCAGTGTCTTTATTTGTTTTCCCTGAATTGTTTAGATCCTGGCTTTTCCTACTTGCTGGAATAGGATGACCTATTAATACAGAAAATCTGGTGACTGAGTGTGCTATCATGTTACTAATAAACGATGTTAAGGGAACTTCTTGATGGGTACAGTGTTGTTACTGGTCAGCATCCTGCCTGTCTCATCAGCACCCTCCTACCTGCCTCAGGGCAGAGGGCAGGCTGAGGGCAGGTCAGGAGGCAGAGGAGACACATAAAGGATGTCCACAGGCTCGTGCCCTGACAGGTGCCACAGGCAACCTGCTAAGATTTTGCAATCCAGTAAGAGTTTGTGCTGTGCTGCTGCCAAAAGCTGCTGGTTGTAGGGGTCATATTTAACCCAAGACCATGGTCAGTGTGACAGGAGAGAGAGAGTTGAGGTGTGGGGGTACAGCCCTCTGTACATTAATTAGTAATAAAAGCAAATAAGTAAGAAGTACCAAGCTACCTATTGCTTTTCTTGTGACTTTGAGGGATGCTTTTCCTCTTGCTCAGCTGAATCCTGTGAGTGTGTCACTATGTGTGTTCTTCTGGCTTTAAAGCAGTGAATCAGTACTTTACAGGGTGCTGTCCTTACACTAGCAAGTGAAAAATCTTGATCTGAAGCAATAGAAATAATGTATTGCAAGTATCATGAGGCAGTAGATCAGAGGCACTGTGTGTGTGCATATGGCTATAAATAAGCACTCTTGAGATATGGATATGCACACCTGCTCGAGGTGTTTATGGTCCCATTGATGCTTTGGGAATAGTACCAAGAGGTTGTGACTGAGAAATGTGGCATGAGAAGTCATAAAACTTGATGGAGTGGCAGGTTTGACAGGTGATGGTCACCTACTGCCTTGTTCAGAAGGGTAATCTACTCTGTGCATTCCCTGATCAATACCATATCTTCCTCAGCTGTACTGAAAATAGCTGCTTAGAAATGATGAAATGAACCTGGTGAATTCCCACAAGTGTGGAAAAATTGCCATTGATTATTTTTTTTTTAAATGTCATGAGACTGCTATGAGACTTTTGGACTTGTTCACATCATGTGCTAGAAAGAATAAGAAAGAAGAGTAGAAAAATAGGACAGCTTGGGAAAAGGATTGCACCTTCAGCATCAGTGTGAAGGTGACAGATAAGTACCAGTGCTGAGGAAGGGTCAGTGTATAAGGCTTGCAGAGCCATCGGAGTGCACAGCAGCTCCTTCAGAGCTCTGAGGGCACTGAACAGTCTGAAGGGATCACTTTTACTAACTAAAACTGAGGCTGTGAGGAGATTCAGCTTTTTGAAATGGTTAATTATTTAACCAGTGCTGCAGTGCCGTGAAGGGGAGGGTTTATTCAGCCAGGGGGTGGCAGCACGGTGGCCCCGTTGAGCATGGCTGAATGTCCTCCTGGCTGTTCCCCATCCGCTGCTGCGAAGGGCATTTTGTGCCCTCCCCACCTCCGAGTCATTGAGGGATAAAAACAATGGGCAGACAGCAGGATTAGGCTTTATTCATTTTGCTGGGCAACGTGAAATAATTCCTTCCTAATTACATCTGACGTCTGCAATCCTCACACTTGTTGTTGGCTTCCACTAACGAGAGGAAAGCAAGTGCCTAAAGCAGGAGCTCATCCCTCAGGGCAGTTTGTCTCCTGGCGTGGTGGGTGCTGGGGATAAATCCCATGGGAAACGGGATTGCTGTGAACAAGCTCATCTCACACCCTGGATTAGATGGGACAAAGCAACAGCGCTCGATGGGTGGCCAGGAAAAGCCACGAGGGGCTGAGCTGAGGTTTCAGCTGCAAAGGGTGTTTTTTCCCCTTTTGGTTTAGTTTCCTCACCGTTTGTTTGTGGAAACCCCAAGGGAGCTGTCTGAGTTGCCCTTAGCACTCGGGGGGAAGGCAGGAAAAGCAGGTGATTTATGGATGGCAGGGTGAAACTGAGCTATCATGATACATCTGGGTTCAACCACTGGGATTAAATACTCTGAGCACGACTGGCCTGGGTTCTGCACAGGGATGCAGATGGGAGATGGGCGTTCAAGGCCCCTGTCAGCCCTCTGTTCTGTGCTCTGTGTCCTACTGAGCTCTGTTGTGCTGAAAAGAAAGCTGGCTTTGTAGTTCAAGTACTCTCAGAAGCTTTCTAACCTCAGGCAAGCTGCTGAAGAGACCCATGCACACATATATATATATATATACTTTTAAGGTATTTTGGGGGTTTCCAAATGTACAGATGTGCCTATGAACTTTGGAAAATTCCACTACTTGACCAACTGTCATGGACAGCAAAGTCTGTGTGCTTTTGGAAAAAAAAAACCTACCCTGATAGCAAGATCTCTTTAGACCTCTGGCTCTGTGTTTCAGTAGGGCAAGTATCCTCATTCCTGAGCACAGTTTGCACTTGTCTCTTTATATTAGGAACTTGCATGGCTAACATTGTCATTCATCCCAGAAAAAGGCTTGTCTGACATGGTGAATGATGCCATTACTATTGGTTTGATGGTCGTTTTGCATTTCATAACTAGAAGCACGAGTTTGCCTCGTCTCAGTAATTTGCTGTGACAAAAGGTCAGTGGAGCAACCAAAGGGAAGGGGAGGTCACAGTGTCACTGCAAAACACGTCACCTCCGCATGCTCCCTCTTATGGGGGATGACCAGTCTCCTTAACCTTTGCAGCTCCACCTCGGGATGGGATGAAACCCTGCCCACATCGGTTTTGCTCAGCCAGGCCCAGCAGATGTTTTGTTATTTATGAAAGGAAAGCCTCCCAGAGTGGGTATAGTCAGTCCTTGGGCAGATGTGTGTCTCTGTGTTAGAAGGTGAAGCTCCAAATGTACAGAGACATGGATGTTACTATAAAGGAGGAGGAACATTGTGCTGAGGTGGAGAATGATTTTAATGGTAGGCAACAGGCAGCAGGAAGAGACATTTGAGGGTAAGGTCCCCCCAGAGGCACCCATGTGACCACTGATGGAATGGAAAGTGTTTTCTCCACATCAGAGGTTCATTTCAATAAGAGATGTCACCAGCCCAGAAAGGAGTTTCTTATTCCTGGGGTCTGTCACTGCTCCCACTGCCTGCTCACATGGAAGCAGTTCAGGTCACAGCACGCTGTCACTGCAACATCTGTTTCTCCCATCCTTTCCCTGCGGGAGTTGAGGCAGAATACACTGAATATCCCATATCCAGTGAATATCCCATATTCAGAGAATACACTGAATATCCCGTATTCAGTGAACATCCCATATTCAGAGAATACACTGAATAGCCCATATTCAGTGAATACACAGAATATCCCATACTCTTCAGCCCCCTGACACAGTCTGCATTTGAGGTCTAATTCAGGCTGTCCGCACAGCTGAGACAAATATATTAAGTCTGCCTTAATTTCCTTTGTAGTTTCAAGTGGGGTGTGGTATCCTTCATTTTCTGTCCCAAATTGATTGCAGTGTTGCTTTTAGTTGCCAAACTACTGTCAGCTTTTATGTAAGAGGAAGCCACATTTCTCTGCTTGGTGAAATAATTCACGGTCATACAATGCAAACCTGTGGCAGAAACAAAATAATGTATTTTGGTACTAGAAATAGTCCAATTTCCCCAGTAAACAAGAGGCCACGTGGAGTCCGTGCAGGACTCTCTTTTGAGTAAAAGAATGGCATTCATTAAAAACAGGTGAAACAAACACGAGGAAGTAGCTACTTCAAAATGTTATATTCTGGCTTTAAAAACAAAGGTGGTTTGTTTGTTGTCTTTGTTTCTCTTGATGGTTGATGCTGACAAATATAGGGCAGCTCCATAAAGAACCAGCTCGTAAATTTCTACCTGGAAAAAAATCTAACCATAAATCATCTTTTTTTTTTCTGTCTGCTGATTGTGGGGAGTTAATCACAAGCACAACAGTTGCCTTAGCTTGGATGACCTTGTAATTTCTGTAAAGGAAACAAATCAGGTGGCGGTACAAGTAAATAAAAGAAGCCGACTGGCAGGAATAAATTTCACTTTATAGGCTGATGATTGTGAAATGGTGAAATTGGTCTTTGAGAAAAATATTTAACCTCTCTCAGAAGTTACAGTTTGTATTTCCACCACCACCCTTTCAGTGGCAAGGTGTGTGCAGGAGATTTAATACAGGCAATCCTTGTAAAGCAGTCAAACACATAACTTTTTTATCCTGACTCAAATCGGCTTTTAAATATATGTGTGCTCATATATGTGCACCGTGGCTGTTACTGAGAGTACAGGCAAGACTTCTAGAAAAGTGAGTCTAATTTGTGTGCTTGGAAATCTCTCTCTGTGTGGGAACCCTGGAGTTTCACATGCAGGCTGTTGTATGTGAGCAAACAGGGTGACTCTTTGAAGAGTAGTAAATAAGCTTTAATGTTCTGTAAGTCTGTTTTATATGGGACTAAATGTCTTGTGGACAAATATACAAAGAAAGGAAATATACTTACCGTTACACCCGGTACAATTATGTGAGGTTGCAATTTTTCCTGTTTTCCCTGAGACAGTGTTAGCACAAAGACCACTTCCAGAAGAATAAGGACTTTTTTGCATACATGCAGAAAAACTACAACTGGCCTTTTAGAGGCTGGTTTGGATGAGAATTATGCTCCTGTTTCAGTGCACTGGGATTCATGAACACTGCAGAGACTGTTAGTGGGAATGAAACAAAGTCCTTAGCCTCAGAGCTGACTGTGTCAAATTACCATTTATGTTAATAACTTTAGTGAAGAGAACGTGTTCTCATCTGTGGTAGATCACGTAGATGCGTCTCTAAGCATGCAGCCTGTAATATTCATCGCTTACCTTTCTGATAATAAATAACTTTCAAGCCATCAAACTACAGGGAAAGCACCAAGATAAATTCAGTCACCTGCCTCTCCACTGACATCCCTGAATTCAGGAGGCAGCAACACTCCTGGTTAATGAATAATTAATAAAACAAGCATTCAATATATTGCATTTGCTAAATGAGCAAGCATCTATAACGTCAGCTGGACTATTTATCCTGCAGAATATTGGAGTTCTTCAGCACGCTGGAAAAGTCCTCACAATTTCCTTTATGGCAGTAATCAAGACAGAAATGGCCTTCCTGCCTCCCTGCAATCGACTGGCTTTGATTTAAAAAGGCAGCCTTGCAAGCAGGAGCCCCTGAGCTCAAACAGCTGGGGCTGCAGAGGTGCCAGCCACAGCTCCAGTGGGGAACAGGAAAGGTTCTGGGACCCGGGCCCCTTCTCCTCTGCAAGCTCAGGGACATCAGTTACCTGATGGGATGGCAGACAGCAGCTTGGTTGCATCCAGACCCTGTAGGGGGGGGGAGCAGGCAGGGGGACCACAGAGTTGTATCATCATAAAACAGTTTGGGTTGGAAGGGACCTTAAAGATGGTCTCGTTCCAGCCCCCCATGCCATGGGCAGCGACACCTTCCACTAGACCAGGTTGCTCAAAGCCCCATCCAGCCTGGTCTGGAACACCTCCAGGGATGGGATATCTACCACTTCTCTGGGCAACCTAGGCTAGGCTAGCCAAGGAAATCTAATGCTATGCTGCAGTCAAAAGAGCTGCCAACATTTTGCACTGCCCTGTTTGATGCCAGCAAAGGGCTCCGTCATATTTTCTGCTGTAACATGTCAGATTAGAAAAGGCTCAGCAGCAGTGAGAAGAGATTATTTTTGCCTCTGAAACCCATCATGTATGGTACATTTTTGGGAGGTACTTTGTCTTGACTTATTCTTCTCTCCAGGGTCTTTATTCTGTTTTATTTCTCCTTGCGTTTCAGTAGTGCAGGTATCCCTCCTGCACCCCACCTTGATTCGAGGTACTGTGCAGCACTTGGCCTCAGCTTGGAGGATTTTGGAGCAGATAGAGACAGTGATGGGGAAAAGCAAGACATGTGAGGGAATACCAGGCATGACAGCTCAATTGTCTCAACATCTTCCCTGATTGTTGCACACTTGACTGCCTCAGATTTGATTCTCCCACCTGCCCATCACCGTACCTTGCCTTTCTCTCAGTTCTGTGCACTTGTCACTAGACATGTCATGTTTTAACTATCAGGGCATGTGTTAAAAACTTGCAGAGAGTAATGCTGCCTCACTATTCAGCATAAAGGTACATCTGAAAGGGTGGATTTGACCCAGCATTACTAAAAATTCAGTGCCATCCTTATCTTCTTTAATATTTCTTTGGTTGGTCATGGCAACTGGGAGAAGGGCTCATATTCAAGAAAGAGAAGTCAGAGAATTATAGGTCAGTTGATCTCACCTTGATCACTGGGATGGTGATGGAGCAGCTACTCCTGGAAACCATATTTGGGCACATTAAAGGACAAAAAAAGTCATCAGTAGTAGCCAACATGGATTCACAAGGGGAAGTCAATGTGAGCAATGTGATGGACTTGTGCAATGAAATGACTGATCTGATAGATAAGGGGGAGCAGTAGGTAATGCCTGTGTGGTGTTCGCTAAGGCTTTCAGCATTGTCTCCTGTAAGATTCCTCACTTGTCCAGGTATGGGCTGGGTGGGCAAGTGGGTTGAAAACTCTGAATGGCCGGGCCCAGAGGTTGGTGTTCGGTGGCATGAAGTCTAGTTGGACCCCAGTAATTTGCAGTGTACCCCAAGGGGCTGGTAGTGGGTTCAGTCCTCTAGAACATCATTCATTAATTGCCTGATTAATGGGCAGTGTCTCCTCAGCAAACTTGCTGATGACACCAAACTGAGAGGAGTGGGAGATGCACCAGAGGATTGTGCTGCCATCCAGAGGGACCTTGACAAGCTGATTCTTTTTTGTGTGCCTTTGGCGTTGCAGAGTGGCCAAGTTCTGTGTCAGACTTCCCAAATGCTGACTCCCTTCACTCCCCCCAGTCCAAGGTTCCTGTGAGTGTGTTTCATAAAGCTGTTCTGATGCAATGCTTGACAAATTTCTCCTGCTCTGGGTTATTGCGTTATGGCTGTGCCAGCACAGACAATTTAGGCAGGTTACAAGCCCTGACCAACGCCTGTCTATGGCACGTAGACCATAGAAGTCTCTAGCTTACTTCAGTCCCAAGAGAATATGGCATTAGCCCTTGAGACCATCCAAACTCTGTTGTGCTCTATGGAAAAAATTACCAGGGCTCTGTTTCTAAACAAGAACATCTCACAGATGTGCTGGAAATCAACTCCAGACACCCAACTTCCCTCAGCATGCATTTCTCTCAGCCCTGTGCCTCCCCAGCCCCTCAGTCCCACCCCTGCCTTAGCAAAAAAACCCCAAACCAGAGTCCCAGTTTCACTTCCAAGAGTTTTGAGTCTCCTTGCACAGCTATTTTCTCCCTTTCTATATATCTGAAGCAGAACCTTAAGATCTGCCTTCAGAACTTTGGGGGTGAATCCAACAAACACCAATTAATTGTTTCTCCCTCCGTTTGGGGAGCTGGGAGCTTGGCCCTCTCACACGTCCCAACTTGGTGCTGCCTGGGATCTCTGCAGCAGCAGTGACCTCCAGCAGTGCATTGCACAGCAATGTTCTGGTGGCTCTAAGCAAGAAAATAGGGCGGAAGTGTGTATTTGATGCACATTGTGCTAAAAACACTGCTCGTTGGAGTGTGCAAAGCTGGCAGTGCCAGTAGCTGTGAGACATTTGTGGGACATCTCCCCCCACCCTTAGCAGCTGGGGTTCAATAGCTGGTCTCAGCAGGGCGAAGTTGTTATTAGCACTAAATAATCTCCAGGCATGAGAGTAGGCTTAACACCCAGTGAACTGGAAGGGGCAGATGTATATTCTGTATTTGTAGAGCAAAACACAAATCCACGTGGCTGTGGCCAGAGGGGCTGAGAGGGTGTGTTCTTTTACTTCAGCTCGATGTGAATCCATCAGAAATTAGTTTTAAGCTAATAATGAGCTGGGCAGGCACTCTGTGTCTGTTTGCCAGCATGTTTTAGTATCAATCTGTAGCCCCTCAGAGCAGGAGGTGCAGTTTCCAGTTCTACAAATGTGTTGTGCATCCTCAGTAAATGCTCAGAGGGGATTTTGGATAGGGTGACTGTGCTGATTCCCTTTGATGCCGTTTTCTAAGCCCCCCTGTCCTTGTCATTGCTGGATGTGCAAAAAAACCCAAGTGTATGCCACAAAATCAGGGCACTGAATGCCCAGGACACAGGTATTTCAGTCTTGCATTTAAGTGTGCCCTGCAGGGAAATCCAGGCTTCTCCTATGGCATGTCAGCAGCCATGAACAAACATACTTTGCTCATCTTGAGTGCAAAGTATTTTAAATATTAATACTCTTCAGCCTTTCTGCCTGGATGCCAGCTGCATCAACTATTCAGACCAGTAAGGAGCTCAAAAAAAAAAAAAAAAAAAAGTCACCAGTCTTTGTTTAGAGGGCAAACAATTGCAAAAATGTGGATTTTGATAGTGCCCTCATTTGAAATGTTACAGGGCATCTACAACACCTTCCCAATGAGGTTTAAGAAGTGACAAGTAATGGAGAAATTATTCTTTAGTTCAACAGGGTCAGGAATATTTTTCTCTCCCCTTTCATATAAGGAAGATGTCATTGGTCATTCTCTCTCCCTCCATAGTCCAACATCATCTCTAGTTAAGGAAAAATATAATGAAAATAACCCTGATCTCACCCCAGCGGGCAGAACGTGGTAACAGAGCAGGTTTTTTCACACTGCTGAAGTGCCAGGTGGAGTTGGGGAATGCTCAGACAGGAGTACAAACATACCTGATGGAAAACTGAGAGTGGGGAAACTTGAGCAGGGGGTGAAGTGAGCCCCCAAAAGCTCCTGATGTCCCCCCATGCAGAGGACACAGAGAGGCTGCAGCCTGATCAGCACGGCACACAGGGAAGGGTTTTGTTCCACGAGGAGGGGTTTGTTTAGTTTGAAGTTAAGAGTATTTGCCTGGAAATAGGATCTTTGTGACTTTGGAGATTATTGATCCCTGCTGCTAATTCCCTATTTGATGTGATAAGCCTCTTTGCAGCATTCCGTTTGTTTTGCTGTGGAAATACATACAAAGCTATAAGGGGGAGTGGGGCGGAAAAGATTATCACTTTATAGTCCAAATTTAGCCTTCAGGTAATTACGTACATCTCAGTAGCTTCAAGAGAAGAAAAAGGCAGATGGGACAAGAATTCTCCTGAGTAAAAAAGTATTTTGTTGTGCTTTTAGGCCACTGGATTTCAGCCTAAAGGTGATGATGTAACTGTGAGCAAATCTATCTAATACCTTGTCAAAATAAAAAGTGTGCAGTTTCCTAAGGCATGAGGGGGGTGTGTAATTTTAGCCAGGCAAATAATATTATTTCTTTTCTTTAAAACTAGACATTTTTTGTATTTTCTGTCTCTGGTGCAGCATTGATATTGCACAAGATGCCAGGATTTAAAAAAAACTATTTCTGAACTTTGTAAGGCAGGTACTGGGGAGGGTTCTCTTTGTAACCCTCCTCAGTAGATTTGTGCTTGGAATGGCAATTACTGCAAGGAGAGTCGTGTTTGCTGGAGTTGGAGGAATAAGGGACTTCTTGCATTGGGTACTCAAATGGAACAAAATAATTAACAACTGGAGTAGGGAAAACTGAATAAAAATAGCAAGTAGAGGCATTAATTTTTTATTACACACTGAAAACTAGCATTTCAGGTCAGAATTAAATATTGCCCAATGCTTTTTTTTTTAATGCTTTTTAAATTTCATTATTTTTAAGTAAAGTATGTCTATTAAGTTGTTTTTTCAACTGAAACTGCTCACTGAATTTGACCCCACCTTGCTGATAGTTTCTGACTTTCTGGAGCTCAGTTTTCCCACCATTTTAGTGCTTGTCACAATGTTTCAGGCAGTTCCTAATTCTTAATCTTGAAGTGAACGTTTTAGGCAGAGCCCTTTTGCAGAAAGTCACTGCTGTTTATCACCTGCCTTTCATGAAGTCTGGGGATCTGAAATCTCACAGTCTGGGGTGTCTGAAATCCCCCAGGCACAAAATAATCACTCTTAAAGCTCTCAAATTTGTTCACTTCCAAGAATTTTCCACTTCAGTAACAAGACAAAACATGGGCACCATGCTATTCCCCATGCATCTTTTCTCCTAGAAACTGAAGTGTCGTGGTTTTGAATTGCTGTCATTGCCAACTTCTGTTTAAAAAAGCTTTTATTTGGAGTTCCTACGTTGTGGCTGTTCCAAATCACTGAGTATTTCACAGAAAGTGGATAAGTTGCCTTTATTTTTTTTCCACATTACCAATGTAAAGTGCCTATTTGGAGTTGAGTGTTATTTCTGCAGTGTTGGTTGTTTGCCTTTCTTCGTGCTGGTGCTGGTAAAATGGTCTATAACAAAGTAATGTGGTCAAGGGATGGATGTAATGCAGGCTGAGAGAGTTGGGGTTGTTCAGCCCGGAGAAGCAAAGGCTCAGGGAAGACCTTGGAGCCTTCCAGAACCTAAAGGGGGCCTGCAAGAGAGATGGGGAGGGATTTCTGACAAGAGCATGGAGGGACAGGACAAGGGGGAATGGCTTTTAACTGACAGAGGGTTTAGGTTAGGTGTTAGGAAGAAATTCTTTACTGTGGAGGTGGTGAGGCACTGGAACAGGTTGGCAGAGAAGTAGTGGATGCCCTGGAAGTGTTCAGGGCCGGGTTGGATGGGGCTTTGAGCAGCCTGGTCTAGTGGAAGGTGTCCCTGCCCATGGCAGGGGGGTTGGAATGAAATGAGCTTTAAGGTCCTTTCCAACCCAAACCATTCCATGGCATTTCCTCTCTCTGTTCTTTGAGGGGTCTGTAGCAACAGAAGAGACTTTCTCAAGCTGGCCACATGTGTGTTGAGATTGACACAAGCAAGCTGGTGAGGCTCCCCACCCAGGTTTCCTTCCCTAAAACCAGCCACTTTTTGCATCTTAGATTGAGATTTTCCATGATGGTCACAGATTATTTGGACCGCCTTGTTTGCATGTTTTAAATGTCTCTGGCTTGGCATTTCAGTACTGCAGTTTTATTAGTGCCTGTTAATGTGACTAAGATAAGGTGCTGCTGCTTTTTTCATTAAACAGGTTGCATACTGACTGTGCCAGAGGTGTAACATACTTGCTCAGGGCACAGGTTTTGTTCATGCAGTCACTGTAGTCCACAGAGAAACACCATGTTGTCACTGATCCCATCAGGAGGTGTGACCTTCATGCTACCTAAATATAGGGAAGATGGTTCCTCTGTTATGTGCTTCAGCCCTCAACCCTTCCCCTGAGCCAGGCACTGCTTCTCAGCATAGGTAACACTTAAGTTTGTGGCAGCAGATTGCTCAGAAGAGGATCTTTAGAGGAGAGTGGTGCTGGTAAACATCACCAGGGTTTTAGGGGGGGGGGTCACCCCTCAGCCTCCCTCCCTGTTGCCTTCCCTGGTCACACAGAACTGCTTCCTACCTGAAGCTTCATTTCCCCCCTCCATCCCAAGGCTTTATTCCAATATCAAACTGTGCAAACTTCCCTGAGCACCAGGAGCTGGAGCAAGGGAAATGCCAAGAGGGAAGGGGGTTCTGCCCTTCTCTCTCTTGCTTGGAGGTGGCTCCGCTTTTAAGAGCATAGCTTTTTGTGGTCAGAAGCACCTGGAGAGACTCCCCAGATTTGTTTAATCCAAGTTGCCAAAAGCACCAGGGGGAGGTGTCCCAGCTCTGTCACAGCAACCCTTGGTTGGGTGACAGAGAGCTGAAGGGGGCTGGGCCCCTCTCTCAGGACTGTTGTTTGGAAGAGCAGCCCATAGGGTAGTCCAAAAAGACCTTCAGCAGCAGAAGGCCAAGGGCACCTTTGTAAATATATTAACGGTGGTCTGCTCTCCTGCAGATCTTCCAAATACAAGGTTACACCTCAAAACTGAGTAAGTGCAGAGGTTGGTAGGAGAAGCCTTCAAAAATGAGTGTTTGGAGAAAAAGAGTGTTGTATTTAAGCAGAAAAAAGTTATTAAGAGGTGTAAGGCAAAGAATATCCCTAAGATCTTTCCTTCAAAAACACATCTTTAAAGACTCATTGCTGTGAGTATGTTTGTTCCCAGAGGCAAAACAACATTAGTGTAGAGAGAAGAGATTTTAAAACCAAGCACTAACAGTAATTGCTGTAGGTAGCAAGCATACCTGTTCAGCCCAGATTGATTTTTTTTTTTGTGGTGCCATTGCATTCACCTCATTCATGGATTGACCTTGAACTGTGAATTATGATCTCCTTAGCTTTGTAAAATCAGCTTTTGGTTCAATATTATTACATTTGGAGAAGCAAGTGTCTTCTCACAATGCTGTATAGACAACAGAAGGACAATTGCTAACATTTTAGAACGGTTTTTTTCTTTATTACAATGGGTCCTAACATCCATCTGTTTTTTCTGGCATGCTTTGGAATTTCAACCAGCATTTAGTACGTTTTTCCCCTCTGGATTTCTAGTACTCAGAAAATATCCCATTTTTATTGTTCCAAAAATACATTCTTGAATTAGATACATAGTAAATTCCTTCTTCTAAAAAAGATTGTCCTTTGTTTTCCCGCTGCAGCCGTTGGATATTTTGCTCTTGGGATTTGGGATGAGAGATTTGAGAAGCAATGCTGCAAGGCCCGTGTGGTGTTAACTTGTCTTGATTCAGCCATGCCTTTTTGGTTTCTTTTCTTTCAGTCATTTAAACTTGCATGACCATATTTTCTGTGAACAGGCAGCTCTTGGCTCAGAGGTTTGATGTTAATGGGACAGGACAGTAATGCAATGGAGGAGGCTCTATTTTAAAGCTTGAGGGAGGTGAGAGTTGAACTGGTATGATCCTGCAGTGTTCCACATATCAGTAGGCATTTTGCAATTAGTATTATCAAAAGGGGGGCTAAAATCTGAATTTGGGGTGTCTGTCACTGCTTGGTGTTACCTCTAGAAAAGAAATTAACTAATTCCTTAGCAAAACACAGGTGCGTGCATTGCCATAGTGGTCTAATGAAAGATTGATGGCTTGGGTATGTCACTCTCCATGCTGTTTCTACTCAGAGTTATAGGGCTATCTAGTCATCCCTTTATTTCTTTTAATGGTATGCAGAGTTCCTGGTTTTATTTGGGCATTTTAAGGAAATATATTCTATATGAGACAGACAAGACTTTAACCTTATGCAGACATAATGAATTGTCGAAATCTAAGTTGTGAATATGATTCTCTTTTCCCAGGGGACTTAATCTGGGCAGACAGTTCTTTTCTTGGGGAGCTTGTAATTTTCCCAAATCATAATAAATAAATCCCTCAGCCAGCTGGAACAGTAAAGGGGGCATCATCTGAACCATGACTCAAGAACGGATTCACATGGGCTAAAGAATGGGAAAACTAATTGGTCAGTTTTATGTTTTAAACAAAGGGCCAGCTTGGTTATATTTTTCACTATCCACAGATGCTTAAGCAAGCAGAAAATTTGCTGATTAGTTTTCCCCAAAATATCCTCACTGCAATCTAGACTAATCAGAGCTTTAAAGTCTATATTGAAGCTGTTTCTCAACACAAAATCAAGTCTGGGATAAGCATAATTTTGGGGGG